>LR990045.1:10249487-10454072 GCA_905147135.1 Blastobasis lacticolella
ACATGGGTTTCATGATGTAAGTACATTAAAACTGTAAGATCTTTTGTAACCTCATGAATGCAATAAATACATTGATTGATTGATTGATTGATTGATGGTTAGGTATCCAGAGAATGAAGATCCATCAGCCACAATGGAACGGGTCTGAAAAAATGAAAATCCTGAAAGCCATTGGCCGCTTCGTCTTGGCAAAATTGTGCATGGTGCAGGTAAATAATATGTCTCGTTTATTTATGTAAACAAATGGTTGTTTGAATTTGTGTTTCTTACTGATGTTTGAATAAATTTGAATTTATTTTGATATTTCAGATACTTATGAGGATGTACAGAGATGGTTAGCTGCGAATACCAATGGTGGTCCTTCTAACCAGGAAAATACTATAAAAAATAGTAAGTTTTTATGTTACAAGTTTAAATTAGAAACTACGGTTTGAATTTTCCCGGTAGTAATAACAATTATTATTTTCAGATTCGCGAATCAAGAATATCAAAAAGTCTCCTAAATATAGTATATTTAAAAGAAAAGGAATTACAACGGAGCTGAGAGATGTCCTTGAGCGGATCTCGGCAGATAAATTGTTGGAACTAAGATCTAAGGGCGCTTCCAAGACAACTACAAACCCTACAACTACGCATGCAGAGAGAGATGAAGAAACTGAAGAAGGCTGTGATGACGAAATGGGAGTGACGCCAATATTTGACATCAGGGGTAACGTAGTAGGTTACTGCGTTAACGACAGCTCTGATGGTAGCGACACATCTTCAGAGCAGCGACAGTTTCAGCATGTGCCGAGTCCTGTAGCTGTTTCTGCTGACCTGTTCCAAATAAGACCAACTCCAGCGCCGGTCTACGAAACAGAAGTCCCAGATTCGTCACCGAGCTCCAGGATTCCTCAAGTTCCATAATCTGGCAGACAAATGCCCGGGCTCACAGAAGTCAGTCCTGATTTGGTGAATGAAATACTGCTTCAATGACAATTTAAGCAGATGAACGATGTAAGAAATTGCCAAAGACCTCAAGTTCCTCATATGGAATATGAAATGTTCGATCCTACGCCTACGAGTCCATTTCGTCCACAGCCAGTTCGTTATGAAGCACCACCATTTGAAGAAAATTGTGAATTTGCTTCAGCATGTCCACGACATCAACCATCAGTCACGCAGCCTCCCATCTTTCAGCACAATGTTCATCTTCCACCGCAGAAGAGTCAGAATCCGTTTCAAAACTTCAGAGCAGCACATGAATCTGTTCTTGCTCCAGAAATCCGGTACCAGCCAGCCCAGAATTTGGAGGAAGAACAGCAAGAGGAAGATCAGGATGAAACTGAAACCCAACAGATTTTAAGATAGGCCCGTGCCATTGACAGAGTGACGGAGACAATTTCTCACAATTTCAACAATGTACTACAGTCTTTACTGGAATTGAGAAGTCGACAAACGCATAGATTGTATTCGAAAGTAATCGAACTACTCATTACCAGGCGACAACAATGAATTTAAAATTTTCCTGTAGGACATGTTCAGCTTTGTTCAGAATCTCTATTATTAAATTTAATTTGCTACATAAGTTTTAATGTAAGTTTTAGTCTGTAATTAGCATATCTCTTGTGTGTAAATCTCAAAATTTTGTTAAATATACACTGACCACTGAATCAAATATTTGACTTTTATTCTAATGTCAAATAATTTTAAAACAAAAATTAGAATTGACATTCTTTCGCTATCTATTCTTGGCCATTAGCCAATTAGAATTGAAAACACATTAGTAGGGTACCTGGATCATAAATCAGCATCGCCGAAATTCTTTGGGTTCAAAGGAATTCAAGATAAACATTACAATGAATAAAACAATAAGCGGCTTCCTTTGTTCGGTAAAAAACAAGCAATTGAAAACTACTGATAAAATATTTGATAATATGAATCATAGATGGCTACGCTGAAATGTATGTTATTAGTTTAATTTTGCTATTTTCCCGAATGGCATAAGTATAAACATAGCAAAGGTCAATTAACTGGAAAAGTTACGCAAGAAACTATTGATAGCCATCCCCTCCACCTACTTCCGATAATGATTATTGACAATTCATCATCAGTATACGCTACGCGCAAACGCAGTACACACATTTCTTGAGTCTTCAACTTTTGGCATCTGCCATATTTTAATTTCGACAAGAAAACACCGGCACCAGAGTAAGTTTTACATTTGATATTTGAGGAAATGTTGTTGCCATAAGGGTATAAAAAAATGTTTTTTTCAGATGGAAAACATAAAACCAAAAAAGAAATTTTCTGTTATAAAATTTCGAGCTTTTCCGTCAAAAGGCATTGATGATTACGTATGTGTGCCGGAAAAGTGGATAAAGTTACGGAAACTTAAAGATAAATATGTAATTGTTGTATACCCAGATAATGAAGATCCAGTTATAACAAGGGATGTTGAGGGTGTTAAATTACAAAAAAAAACAAAAGAGTAATTGGAAATTGTATGCTGCTGAAATAAAATATGAATCAGGTAAGTTCAGTTCAATTAAGTCAGTAGATGTATTTATAAGTTAAAAATCTCTGAGAAATTAAAAGGATATTAATTATTCCAGATTGTTTCGACGCTGCACAGCAGTTTATTTTTACGATGATAAATTATGCAGAGAATAAGATGATTCGAACATAAATGGTAAGAAGACAAACTTACGACTATTGTCAAATAACAGTAGTCAAAAATAAATCATAGTCATATTGTAAAAACCACAAATTGCTTCGTGCATCATAATTGTTTTGATAACAATATTGTACAGAGAATTTAGTTTAAACAATATATATTTTGTATATATTTTAGGTTAATTTCTGGCGGATGTGACTCAAAAGTAATAACCCTTTAGATAAACAAGGAAAGTCAAATTTGAATCATTAAAAATATGTTTTTGTGGTGCAATATAATATGATTTAATTGCGTAAAATTAATTTAGAGAAAAAGTTATTATGAATTATATAACTACGTGATCTAAAGCATGAATCAATACATGTCAATGTATAACGTGTACTGCTAGCACCATCTTTGGCTTAGAATCTAAGTTACTCACCCATGTATCCCCACTCCTCGGAGCATTACTTAAAGCCCACACCTAAAAATTTAAGCACAGTTACTGTGCGACCGCCGTGGTATGAACTCGCAGAAAATATAATTGAAATGATCAATTTCAATTTCGACACAAGGTACATTTAATTTTTTTCATCTTGCTCTAAATTATTAGTGAACTTTACTTTGTTTTCATTTAATTTATTTCCAAAATTATGTCGTGTGACAAATTTTATTGGGCTATAGTTTTTTTCGTACATAATTCTTTATATGTAACAGTAATTAAGATTTCTCTGGAGATGTCAGTGATAAAATGAATATCCACTAATAATTAGTAACCTAAAATATGTTTGTGTATTTGTTTCGTTCCACAATGTCCAAGGAATTTCTAAAAAGGTTTTCAAACGTTCAATGAAAACAGAAGATCGGGCATGTCAAACAAACGCACCGGTTGAAAAAAAGAGCCGGTCAGAAACAAGAAGTGAAAGCAGCAGTAGATTAGAAAATGTAACGAGATTTGAAATGCCACCGGAAACACTACATCTTACCAGGGTTTTATGTGAGCAGTTAGAAGAAGTACAATTTTGGTGCTCTCTTCTACTTGACTGTATGCAGGAAGCATCCTACGAATTTTTGTTACTGTACCAAGGGTTGTTGGAAAATATGGAGAGATTCAACAGATAGGCAAGAATCAATTTCAAGAAATAATGAACAAGTTCCACTGATTGATGAAGAAAGAGAATTTCCACAATTGAGAGACAAGACTTTAACAGTGAGTAAATGTTAATTTAAAATATAGAAAGTAATGAAACTAAACCAGAAAAGAGTTCCAAAATTTTAGTTATCTAGTGTATACATTGTTTAGTTTTAGTCGTAATTAAGTTTCTAGGGTAAGTTACTTTTGTATTCTCGAATTATAGCTTGTAAGATAAAATCACTGCCAGTTATGAACAAAACTGTAATTCTAAGAATTATTTTTTGTATTCATAACCGTTGCATTTATTATATACTTAATGTTAATTAACAACCTTGTAAATATTGAGAACAATCCTGTTTTATTTGTTCCTATACGTTTTTTTAAACAAGGAAATATTGTACTCGAACAAAGATCTTCACTGACTGAAATTAAAGCCATAATTCAATAAAATTAAAATAAATTGTTTTAGTTCATAAGTTTCGACATTAAAAGCTGTCCTGTTAATCTTACCAGCCCCAATCCATCCCCAACGTATAACTTCCCTAAATCATACGACTGTCCTCGAGAGCAATATTTCAATCCAACATTACACTCTCCTCCTTACTCGAACACTCCTCCCTCTCCACCCTATCCCAACCATACAACATTTTCAGAGTTGCCTAACATTCAATTTCCAGGTATACCAATTGTGGTATACCCAGTCTATATTTCTCCCCAAGGCATACCAATTACGGTACATCCACTATATGTGCCTAGTATGCATGATTTAATCCTTCAACAATCAGCACAGTATATGCCCTGGTCATGTTGCGTTTGATATCTCAGAATTTTTATATAATCGTATGTAATAGAGAGGCAAACTAGCATGACAGGTCACTTGATATTAAGCGATTACCGCCGCTCATGGACATTCGCAACACCAAGAGTTTACTTCTTTTATGTTAAACTTAAGTATTTTTTATTTTTAGAATGTTATTTGTATTATGTAATATTTTTTCCTAAGGCTAATTTATCTTTAAGTAATTAAGTTCCTATTATATTTATGTAACGTAACTGAGTTCTTGTGTTATTTATGTACGTACCTAGAAAAGGTGTAGTAATTTAGATATATTATATCTACTTATGTTTGTAAATAATATCAAATGTAAATTTTTATAAAATGCATTTTTTGTTGTTGTAAATACGTTGGTTGGGCCCAATCCACTCAAAAAATGGTCTGCGGGCCAAATGTCTATTTTATGAGATGTTCATAGGTAGTTTCGCCTGGACCAGATTAGAAAATCGATCCAGGGATCTTCTATTAAAAATGAAGCTTGATTAGAAATGTTTATGTTTTTAGCATTTCCAATAATCATATCAGTGTTTATTGCTAAATTATTAACCGGCGATAATAAGACGGTACGTTCAATCAAAGTTAATGCACTCCATCTGCATGTTTTTGATTTGGACGTCTTACATATATGCGCACGATGTGACTGCACCGCCAACACAATACCGTTGATTTTATTTTTGCGGAAGTAATATATATGTAGATAAAAATATATAAGAGATGAGTATACATATTAATCAATAACGATAAAATCGTTATTTGATGCAGCTTCAAAGCAGTCAACATATCAATAAAACTTGTTGTAGGGGAAGGTGGCCTAAAACGGGTGGCCCGCCTGAGACGGATAAGCGCTGGTACGCTGCCATGTAAATAAGTAGTGCCAACGGGTGCATGTTCCGAGAGTAGCCGAATATTGACGAGCTTCGATCCGTTTTGCTCGGGCACCGTAGCCGCTTAGTGTCGGATGTATGTTTGACGAAAGTACTTAGTGATTTCTTAAAAGAAAATTAAGATGTGCCGAAAGCCTTTATAATTAGCACATTGTCAATGTTGCGCTCATATTTAGGCGCTATCTAACTTTAAATTAAGACAGAGTTATTTGATTTGTAACTTTCGTTCTGAAGTCTTATAGGAATCTTATTATTATTACTAGCAGCCGCCCCGGCTTCGCACGGGTACCACTACGGGTACACGGGTTACTTTTAATCGAAAATTATTCGATTACGCACACGACCGCTGCGTAGGGAGCCAACCGCGCGAGTGAGCCGTGCGGCACTTTATTTCTTGATGACACTGACTCCCCTCCCGTACCTCGTGCTGCCTAGATAGCCGAGCGGACTGAGCGGCGAGCACGTGACTTTTTCTAATATTCACATTTTTAAACTCGTAATATCTTTCGAATGGAATGTCTGAATTGAATAAGTCAAAAAGTTATATAAAGGTATTGAAGCAGTCGTGAATTTTTTTTTTTATTACTCTACTAGCCAGGCATTTGACCGCCACCTCACCTGGTGGTAAGTGACGATGCGGTCTATGATGGAGCATGCCTGTCTAGGAACAGCCTATTCACTCTAAGCCTTGAAGGCATCCAGATTATATTGATCAGGAAACACACTCGCAGGCAACGCATTCCACTCCTTAGCCGTACGCATTATAAAACTCGAGCCAAAGCGGCTCGTGCGGATAGTTGTAAGATTCACGACATAAGGATGAAGCGTTTGCTCGGATCGCGTCTCCCGATGGCGGAAAGGGGCCGGCTGAATGAGGTCGTGCAACTGCTTCGCACACTCTCCGAAGCGCAACCTTCAAGATGCACGAGGAGTTTCTTATTCAGTGCAGTGAGTATGAAGTAATTGATTTTGATAAGGATTAATACCAAGGTACAAATCAAGAGCGTTTTTAGCGGCGGCATTTCAATTAAATTTTGAAAATAAAAGATCACTTTTTGTGACATAACTATAATAGTTAAACATATACTGTCGCGACCCTTTTTGTAGATAATGATGTGTTCTGCAAAGTCGTTGTACATTATTTTGTTCTATCATCAATAGTTTTCGCAGCACACGCGATGTAAGGAATTTTTTTACACCTTGGGTTACATTATTGGAGTTTTATTAATGATCCGTAATTTTTAAGAAAATATATTAAAGCCTATGTCACCCGGGGATAGTGTAGCTTCCCAACGGTGAAAAAATTTTTGAAATCGGTCTAGTAATTTCGAAGCCTATTCAATACAAACAAACAAACAAACAAACAAACAAACAAAAAATCAAACCTTTCCTCTTTATAATATTAGTATAGATTAACCCTTTAACCGCCAAGGTCGGATATATCCGACAAAAATTTTCGTGCTCATTTCGCCAAGGACGGATATTTACGACCAAATACCACTACTCGGTTAATCTGCCTTTTTGTTTGATAGCACTGTATTATATTAAAATTATGTTCATAATTTGGTAAATAGTTGATGAAGTAATCATATACAATTGCTTACACTTTAGTTTCTTAATTAGAAGACTTAAAAATAATGTCTAAAGTTGAATAAATTACTGATAGTATTATTCGAAAAGTGTATTGGTGTCCAGCGCCAGTGACGGAAAAATCCGACAATAAGGATGGGACATAAGCAATGATTTACTGGTAGAAAAATCCACATAAATTAAATTATTTCTGTTTATACTTACTAATTTATTATAAAACAAATAAAGCAAATGTTTCTCTATAGTAAACACATTTATTTCTATAAATAAATGTGTTTATTTTGTTTTATTTACAATAAATAAAGCTTAAAAATGTCAGTGACTGAATCGACAATTCCCATCCCTAGTCTGCATGTTTAGAAACTAATGTTGCTAGTACACCCAGCGCCACGGACGGAAAAAGACGACCGCTTCTGACGTCATAAACGAGTGCCGCCTTCTGGATTTTTCCATTGGTGTTGTGCTTATGCGTGTTATTATTATGTTCGTGTTATCGATTAATGTGATTAAACATGATTACAGCTGAAGAATTAATACGTATTCTGGAAGGTGATCTGTAGTTAAATATCATTAGAATATGTCAAGGTTCGATTTGGTAAATTGATATTAATATTGTTGAAATAAGTATAATCATGTTTGTTAAAAAACTGACCAATGTTGTTTGTTAACTATTGCATTTAGATAAAGAATACTCTATAGGACTGCATTGAAAAATATGAATAACAAAATTCTTTTCATGACCAATTTTATTGTGCAGAAATCAATAAATCTTTCAATATCTGTAAACGCTTTTTGTTTCATTGTGTTACCAAAATACCTGCTAATATTAGAAATAAAATTACAAAGTAACGTTTTCTATCTACTGTCTGTTACGATATTTAGATGAAATTGTAAGCGTTTGAAGGGGAATTACCCATATCGATATACTATTGAACATCACTATTTGTTGTAGGTATTTATTTTTCGTTTTACTGTGCGTGGCGCTGAGGGCACGCCAACTGATTCTAAGCGTGGCGGTTAAAGGGTTAATCATTTATTTCAGACCATATAAATATGATTTTTAACAGTCCATATTATATTATATTTTGTCGCTTCATTCTTCAGATATAAGTAATAACAAGGTAGTCCTTCTAACCTATATTCAACATCGCACAATTTAAAGACACAAATAAAAAAAAACAAAGCTGTCAAGCACAGTGGCGCCACGCGTCACCAGAGTACAACCTCATTCTTTTTCCGTGCGAGGCAACAGACGCACGTGTTAGATATAAGGTATTTTAGTATGTTTTAATTGGTATTAAATATCGTGATTAATAATAATTAATATTTCAAAATACTTTTGTAAACATTTCACCAACTTCAGAACGAAGTGTGGTGTTTCTGAACGATTGTTTGTCTTTGATCAGTTAAGTACTGTTTATGAGAAACTTGCTTAATTAATTATGTAATAAATTGTAATAATGTTCAAAGTATTGTAATACATTAAATTAATATCTAATAAATTTATCAGTAAATTTAGAAGACCGGAAATGAGAATAGAAAATGACATTTCCGGCTATTTGACATTGACATTGACATTTACGTCTTACCTACCCACAAATTAATTTTTATTTTTTTTCTTCTTATTGTTGTTTCCTTTATTTACGCTACTTTTACAATGCCATAAAAGCAGCGTAATCCTGCTTGTGATGATCAAGAACCGCATAAGAAGTGGCGAAGAGTGATTATTTATTCCGATTCGGATGAGTCAGAAAAATCGGGTAAGTTTACGTATTTTGAATTTTTAAAAAGTGGAATCGACTTGTGTACGACTATGAGACGGGAATTAGCTGGAATAGTTTTGGTAAATACTATAATAGCCTGGATGTTGACCGTGAGTCTTCACGATGGCATAAAAGCATGGATTCTAACCGTGAGTTAGTACGATGGCATACCAGCCCGGATATTGACTGCGAGTCAATACAACGGCTTTAGCGACAACAAATCTTGACTGCGAGTCAATGGTTGTTAGTCGATAATCGCATACGATTCTATAAAAATGTACCTACGTACATATTTTACTCGTAGTCGATATTTTTACCCCGCATGTACTTAACTTTTTACAAAAACCTACAAAAGTGAGCATAATTTCTTTGTTGTAGACTCCGAAAAGGAACAAGGGGCGGGTATTACGGTAGATTTACACCGCGCCGGCGATGGCATAGCGTCAGATCTGACGCCCTTACAAATCGACCCTTCACCTGAAGAACCGATTCTAGAACTAGACCCCGAACTGCTGTCGGCTCTAGGAGAGCCTGCGGAAGATGCACCAGACTATGGAGCAAAAATAGTTCAGGACTTAGCTCAACGTTGGCTGCCAATCCTACGTAAATGAATCCCCAAGGACAAAAAAACATTTTCTTGAAGGAACATACGATACCGGAGAACTGTAAACTTCTTCGAGCCCCGACTTTAAATGTCGAAATGGCAGCTGCTATTCCTGATTTAAGCCGGGCTTGCGATAAAAGATTAGAAACCAGCCAAAACCAGCTAGATTTGGGAATTTCGGCAGTTGGGAAAGGGTTCCTCCTCCTGCTCACTAGTAACGACAAGCAGAAAAAATTCCAAGCTATTTAATCAATATCGGACGGGTGCAGATTATTAGCTGATCTTCATTACATGGAAACAGAGTCTAGAACCAAGTTTATTACCCCCTGTTTAGGCAAATCGTTCGTACGAACAATGCATGACTTGGAAAGAGACGAAACTCTTTTCGGTAGCAAATTATCGAAAAAGAAAAAAGCGTCTAAAACTATAGAGAAACAAGGGTTTCAGATTAAGAGGGCGCCACCAGTTCATTAGACTCCATCTGATTTGGCAGTTTCTCTGCCCTTATCGTCACTCCGCTCGCGTTTCCAGGGAAACGCGAATAGACCCTCTCGCTATCCGCCGACGAACAGGGGAGGGCGAGGGGGGGCACAGAGGTACAGAGCAGCCCGGAAGTCGCAGCAGCTCGTGCGGATAGTTGCAAGATTCACGACATAAGGATGAAGCGTTCGCTCGGATCGCGTCTCCCGATGGCGGAAAGGGGCCGGCTGAATGAGGTCGTGCAACTGCTTTGCACACTCTCCGAAGCGCAACCTGTAGAAAACGGACAAACGCGCAACCCTACGCCGATGCTCGAGGCTCTGCAGCTTAGCCTCAATTAACTGCGGATCACAAATTAATCTCTTTGCCCGTTTTTCTACCGAATCCAAAGCAGCAAGTTGGTATTTGGCTGATCCATCCCAGAGGTGGCAGCAGTACTACATGCAAGATCGGACTTGTGCTTGATATAATTGAAGCAACTGCCTTGAAGTGAAGTACCGCTTGACCTTCGAGAGGATTCCAAGTTTTTTTGCAGCAGTCTTGGCTTTTGATTCGATGTACTGTCCAAAGTTGAGATTGGTTGATAGCTCAACACCCAGGAGCTGTAGGTTGTCGGTTATTTCCACAGACACACCCCGGAAAGTCGGAGCTAATGGAATTTTTTTTTACAGTTTATTTGGGTAAACAAACAGTGGTACATTGAGTCTTAAAATTAAACAGTGGGTTTACTTAGTTATTTATGAATGTGCCACCAGCACCGTTTACCACAGATAATTTCAAAAAACTTTGGGGGAAAGAATGGTCGTCGTAATACCTATATACGTTAAATTAAATTATCGTTAAGTAATGGAAATTTCAATACAACTGTATTTAGTATCTGATAATTTCCATAAAATAGTTAAACAAACTATTAATCATAATCTATAAAGCAAAAGGCATAGGTACTTGTACAGTCAGCGCTAGAAACATTTCATCTTTTACGTCTTAGTTGTTCAAATCATTCCGGCCCATCCGCCCCATCTAGCTGCCTCTGATGCTGTCTGTACAATACCCTTACATTATTATGGCACATATTTATGTTCTAATAATAGAATATGATCTGCAACTAGACTAACAACTTAGGTTTAAAGTGTTTTATTAGTTTGTAGGTAAGAATATTATTTAGTTGAGAGAGGTTAAAGGCTGTTTAATATAGTTAATTTAAGTGACAATTATTGAATGCTCTTTAGTTTCGTTAGTACCGCACCTCTAAAGATGCCAGGACTCATTCCAAATATATCTACATTATTTAAGTTGGTGTTATAGGAGTGCACCAAACGATAAAGTGGCGAGCGTTCGCCAGCGTTAGTACGACATCGAGGGATAAAGAATGGACTCCGTTTAGCGAAAAACAAACACGCCTGTGTTTTGGTGGCGTGGAACGACACTAGATTGGCTTGGCCCTAATCAGACACTGCCTTGAGAGCCTCGTTCAAGCGACCAACCATGGCCTCTCGACAAGACTGAATATCGCCCCTGCTAGCTTTTGCATCTGACAGATATCTATCCGTTACTGTGCTGTCATCTGCGTACCCAAAGATACCGGGTCCATGGAGATTATTAATATGCAGCAGGAAAAGAGTCGCGGACAGAACCGACCCCTGAGGTTCCTCAGTCCCGCGTCGATAGCCTTAAGTTCAGACGTGTAACCGTCTAGAACTACACGGATTGATCGTACACTCAGAAAATCCGATATCCAGGTGCATAAGCCAGCAGGAATACCATATGAGGGAAGCTTGCTTAAAAGGGCTCCGTGCCAAACCCTGTCAAAGGCCTTGGAGATATCGAGAGACACAGCAAGGGCCTCGCCATGCCTCTCAATGGCCTCACTCTACATATGAGTAGCATACACCAGAAGGTCCCCAGTTGACCGACCACAGCGGAATCCGTACTGGTGATCGCTGAGGAGATCGTTACCTTCAAGATGCACGAGGAGTTTCTTGTTCAGTGCAGTGAGTATGAAGTAATTGATTTTGATAAGGATTAATACCAAGGTACAAATCAAGAGCGTTTTTAGCGGCGGCATTTCAATTTAATTTTGAAAATAAAAGATCACTTTTTGTGACATAACTATAATAGTTAGACATATACTGTCGCGACCCTTTTTGTAGATAATGATGTGTCGTTGTACATTATTTTGTTCTATCATCAATAGTTTTCGCAGCACACGCGATGTAAGGAATTTTTTTACACCTTGGGTTACATTATTGGAGTTTTATTAATGATTCGTAATTTTTTAGAAAATATATTATAGCCTATGTCACCCGGGGATAGTGTAGCTTCCCAACGGTGAAAGAATTTTTGAAATCGGTCTAGTAATTTCGAAGCCTATTCAATACAAACAAACAAACAAACAAACAAAAAATCAAACCTTTCCTCTTTATAATATTAGTATAGATTAATCATTTATTTCAGACCATATAAATATGATTTTTAACAGTCCATATTATATTATATTTTGTCGCTTCATTCTTCAGATATAAGTATAATATAAATAAAACCATCAACGACAACTTTAGGGGACTAGAGCAAAAATACGGCGAATTAAATAAACAACTACAAACTCAAGAAGAAACTCTAGATCGCATTGAAAGATTTAATAGGAAGAAAAACTTGGTTTTTTTCGGTGTTGAAGAAGGAGAGAAAAGCTACCAAGAACTAGAAAATAAAATTTTAGAGTTCATGACCAAAAATAATTTCCCATGCGAGAGGAACGAAATTGAAGCAGTGAAACGGCTAGGGAAAAAAGGAGAAAAGCTGCGACCTGTTACAGTAACTTACACTACAATGGGGAAAAAAATATTACTACTCCAAAATAAAATTAAATTTGAACAAACAAAAATTTATTTTAAAGAAGACTACCCATTAAAAGTTTTGGAAAAAAGGAAACAATTACAAACAGAACTATTAAAATACAAAGCCGAAGGTAAAAAAGCTATAATTAAATACGATAAGCTCATAGTTCTGAACCAAGATAAACCCAACAATGAACTCAACCAATCCGAGGGCAACCAACAACAACCAAAAAAGCGAAGCCTACATATCTCGCCTAGCCAAGACAGAAAAGGCCAAGAAAATCAAGCCACAAAGAAAAACAGGACACAAATCACAGCCTTCATGAAACCAATGAAAGCCTCCGAATCGAACTCAGACTCTACGGAAAATCAAACATCCACACCTAAAGTTTAGCAACTACCGGAGCCCCCTCTGCCTCAAAACCCAATACGGCCGGTCACCGCGGGGGAGAAAAGCAGACACAGTTTTCCTCTTGACTATAACCCTCCAATAAAACAAAGAAAGGATAACACATACACTCTATACATTGGTACTTACAATGTGAGATCACTGGCAAGCCCTATGAAGCTAACAGAACTCGAAAACGCACTAAAATACATTAAATACGACATTATTGGACTGTCAGAAGTAAGAAGATTAGGTAGCTGTATTGACGAATACCATGAATTTATATTATGCTATAATGGTCAAACCAAAGGAAAATACGGAGTCGGTTTCATTATAAAAAAGAATCTAAAACCATGTATTAAAAGCTTCAGAGGGCTCTCAGACAGAGTAGCGCTTTTAGAGGTAGAGATACAAAACTTTACAATCTCTATTATTCAAGTATACGCACCCACTGAAGAATCGGAGCAGTCAGAAATTGACTTATTCTACAGTACTCTACATGAAGCTCATGAACTTGCAAGCCGAAACGTTATTGTAATGGGCGATTTTAATGCGAAAGTAGGGACGACAAAACATGAAGAAAACAAATTTTTAGGTAATTTTGGATACGGGACAAGAAGCTCAAGAGGCCAACAATTAATACTATACGCTCAAGAAAACAACATGTCCATTATGAATACTTTTTTCAAGAAAAAGTGCAGTCGAAAATGGACGTGGATCTCTCCGGACCAGAAAACGAAAAATGAATTAGATTATATACTTACCAACTTCCCAAAACGATTCCAAGACGTGCACGTCTTAAATAAATTTAAGTTTTCATCAGATCATAGATTGGTTAGATCAAAAATACAACTTACGCCAATGACAAAAAATAGAACACAATACAAATGCCCTACCAACCCACTCAAAGATCTAAGCGATATAAGTCGTTACCTAGAAAAACTTGAGGAAAATATTCAAAAAATAGAGATTGACAGTAACAGTTCAGGCCAAAGCTTATACAATCAACTAGAAAAATGCATACTAAATAGCATGAAAAAAGAAAAAATAGAGAAAAGTACGAATATAGCAAATAAAATACTCACAAATGAAACATTGGACCTAATTTAAGAACGTTTTAAACAGCAAAATATAAAACCAAAAACATCTGACGATAAAAAGAGACTTAGCTCTATTTACAAGAGAACAAACAAAAGTATAAGAAAAGACTACAATAATTACAGATCCAAAACTATAGAAAAACATCTAAATACTACCGGAAGCTGCAAACGTGCATATAAGGAACTCTGTACACACAAAACATGGATACCGTGTCTTACAGATGACTCTACCTGTGCAAATAACAGAGATAGGATACTTAAAATAGCAACAAATTTCTACAAACATCTCTATGACCAGAAAGAGAGACACGAACACAGTGAAAAAATAAACTTTTACTCTCAGAAAGAACCGGCTATGGACTGGAATGAAAAAGAAATAGAGCGGCAGATAAAAAAGTTAAAACCAGAAAAGAGCCTAGGTCCGGATGGAATCCCTAATGAGGCCATAAAACTAGGAGCAAAGCTGCTCGTACCGATAATAACTTGCCTATTTAACATCATTAATAATGAACAAAGAGTTCCAAAACAATGGACCAAATCAAATATAATTTTACTGTATAAGAAGGGAGATCCAAAAGACATAGGCAATTATCGACCGATTAGCCTACTACCGTGTCTATATAAATTATTTTCGTCTTGTATCCTAGGTCGAATAACTGCAGAAATTGATGACAATCAGCCGATAGAGCAGGCGGGCTTTCGACGAGGCTATTCAACTGTTGACCATATTCAAGTCCTCGACAACATAATAGAGAAATACAAAGAATTTCAAAGACCTCTATACATCGCCTTTATCGATTATCAAAAAGCATTCGACTCTATTTCACATACTTCTATCTGGGAGGCGCTAAAAGAAAACGGAATAGACGAAACTTACTGCAATATTATAAAAAACATCTATGAGAATAGCACAAGTAGAGTGAGCCTAGAAAACAGTGGCCCCGAAATAAAAATTAAACGAGGCGTAAAACAGGGCGACCCTCTATCCCCAAAACTTTTTATTGCAGTGCTAGACATGTTATTCAAAAAACTTGAGTGGAAAGGTCTTGGTATTAATATAAACAACAACTACTTGAGCCACTTGCGCTTTGCTGACGACATAATAATATTTTCGGAATCAAGCCTGCAACTTGAACATATGATACAGACTCTTCAAAAACAAAGTGCAGACGTTGGACTAGAAATGAATGTTCAGAAAACTAAATTAATGACCAATTCCATCAAAACACCGATTAAAGTTAGAGACATAAATATAGAGTACGTTGATAGCTACATATACCTAGGAAAACAAGTATCACTGCACCCAAACAGTAACGTAGAAGAAATTAACAGGAGAATAAATATATCGTGGAAAAAATTCTGGGCTAACAAGGAAATACTTAAAGGAGATTTTCCACTCGCCCTGAAAAAGAAAGTAATGGACAGCGCAATACTTCCCTGTCTCGCGTACGGTTCCCAGACTTGGATATACACAGAACAGGTGAAAGAAAAAATTAAAACATGCCAGTCTGCAATGGAAAGATCAATCCTAAAAATACGAAGAATAAATAAAATACGTAACAGCATAATAAGAGATCAAACAAAACTGATAGATTTTTTGCGTTACTCTATGAAACTGAAGTGGAAATGGGCTGGACACCTGGCTAGGACGAAAGATAAAAGATGGACAAAGCAAGTCGTAATGTGGAAAGGACCTACAGGAAAGAGAAAATGGGGAAGACCGCCAAGAAGATGGGTAGACGATATAAAGAGAATAGCAGGAGACAAATGGCAAATCAAGGCGAAAGACAGAAAGGAATGGCAAAAATTGGAGGAGGCCTTTACCCTAGAGAGGGGCTCTCATTTGAATAATAATACATAGATAATTATAAAAAGATAAAATAACATATTAACAACATAAAATATTTATATTGATAAATAAATATAAATACCAATAATAAATTGAAATAAAATATTATGAAAATGATTAAAAATATATAAAGAAATTATGCAATTAGCCTTTACTAATTAATTATATCAATATAATATTATGATAATTATCTACTTGCATGTAAAAAAAATGTATATTGCATGAAATGAGAATTAAATAAAAGGTTTTTTATTATTATTATTATTATTACTTGCAGTGTTTTTAGGATTAAAAAGTTTCGCGCGCGACAAGCGAAATTGCTCAATATTGTTGCGAGTGGACAATACTACTGCCGTGAGCTACATCAACCGAATGGGTGGTATACAGTTCCCTCATTTAAATGATGTAACGAGGTCGATTTGGCGATGGTGTGAGGAACGAGAGATCTGGTTGTTCGCTTCTTAGATCAATACTCATGAAAACATCGAAGCAGATGAAGAATCAAGACGAAAAAACCCGGATATTTAATGAAAAGAAGCCTTTGAAAAAATTTCACAGCATTTGGGGATTCCAAGCATCTACCTCTTCGCTTCTCGCACCAACGCCAAATGTGACACTTACGGCTCGTGGAGACAAGATCCGGCTGCCCTATGACGTTTTTACGTTAACATGTAACCCTTGGTTCTTTTATGCATTCCCACCTTTCACATTGATTCTCAGGTGACTGCGTAAAATAGTTATGGACCAAGCGAGAAGTATATTTATATTTCCTTACTGGCCGTCGCAGCCTTGGTTCCCATTACTTAATAGATTAATCGATTCCAAAGTTGTTTTCTTAAATTCCGATAACGACATTCGTTCTTGTTCTAGGCGTCACCGAGCGTTTACCCTGGCTGCGGCGACGCTTTGCGGCTCGCGTTTGCTAAGCGAGGAACCCCGCCAGCTGCCCTCGAGCTCATGTTAGCGTCTTTAGCGAAAAACACGCAAGCACAATATAACACATCCTATAAATTGTGGTGGACATTTTGTTCAAATAGAAATGTTAACCCTTTTGAAGGATCAACGTCAGATGTAATAACATTTTTAAGTGACCGCTTCGACACAGGTGACTCATACGGCTCACTTAATAGTCATAGGTCGGCACTCTCATTACTCTTAGGAAGTGTTATGTGTGCTAACGATTATACTAAAAGACTGCTTAAAATATACCTACTATCCCTAAATATGCTATAACATGGGATCCGCAGATTGTTCTAAGTTATATTTCACATTGGTACCCAAATATTGATCTTCCATTAGAAAAGATAACAAAGAAGTTAACTGTCTTATTAGCCCTTTGTACTGCACATAGAGTGCAAACTCTTTCATTTATTAAATTGGATAATATAATAATTGCCTCAAATGGAATTCAGATTAACATCACTGACATCATTAAAACTTCCGCTCCAGGTAGAGAACCGATTCTGTTCTTACCATTTTTTTATGATAACCGAAGTATATGCCCTACAACGGCTGTGCAGGATTATATAAGTTTAACTTAAGCAATTAGACGAGGCTCTCAAAAGTTACTGCTGACATTCAAACGTCCACACAGGCCTGCAACTGCTCAATCCATAAGAAGATGGATTAAGCAGATGCTGGGCGAGGCGGGCGTGGACGTGGCGACGTTCGGCGCGCATAGCACGCGGCACGCCGCCACGCTGGACATTATTAGGAAAGCAGCTGGCTGGACTCCAGCCTCACAGACCTTTGCAAGGTTCTACCATCATCAGGTGATCGACGAAGGGAACTTTGCAAGATCTGTTTGTTTTCCCTCGAATTACTAAGTGTAATCTTATTATACAATTATATTGTGTAAATTTAAAGTTAAGAAAGTCATAATAATTAAAAGTGTTGATTTGCATACAAATAATATAGCGTTCCGGCTCTGTCTGGCATTGTCGAGCCCGGTTCGGTTGTGGTTGGCGAGGGATACGTTTATCTACAGCCATAGGGCGGTCAGCGTGTCACTGTGTGTTTCCTTCCTACTTTCCTACCCCCCTCCTTTTTGACGATTGAAAGAGATATTTAATGTCCTAATCAATAAATAAATTTTGATTTGATTTGATTTGAAGAATGAGGTTGTACTCTGGTGACGCGTGGCGCCACTGTTCTTGACAGCTATGTTTTTTTTTTATTTGTGTCTTTAAATTGTGCGATGTTGCCTGTAGGTTAGAAGGACTACCTTGTTATTACTTATATCTTCAAATGAAGCGTACTCATATAATATCGATCGAACTTCGCTTGCGAAGCTCGTTTGATCTCATATTGTGTTAGTTAAATTACTATTCTTAAAATCATTACATAATTAAACATTCAATTAATAAAATCATCACAATATCATAATAAAAAATTTATACAAAATTTAAATAAAATGTCAAATTCTTAAGTAGGCAAATATATTATTAATAAACATTAAGTCCGATGTGCAACATGGAGTTTAAGCCAGTGTTGCATCATGGAACAGTCCAGTCTGTGTGCCCACATATTAGGAGACTGTTATGGCTCCCCCGGACACGCTGCAGGATTGACGCAAGCGTTTTTCGCATGATAGCGTGAAAACCACCCGTCCTTGCTGCCGCAAACATGCCCGATGCACTACAGTGCCTCCGAAGCCCCAACAGCATCCTAAACATGTTATTATACTGTACGTGGGGAGTGTCTTATGCCCTCCGAGAATATGAGTCCCACAGGCTGCACGTATAAAAGGATTGACAATAAGCCTTAAATAGGGTAATCTTTTCATCTTTCGTGCAACGCGCGAACCTGTGAGCCAACATATTCCCGCGGACAGCCAACGCCCTCCGCTCCCTCTCAATGTCGGCGTCATCCCTGAAGTCCTCCGAGACCCAGTGACCCAGGTACTTAAATTGTGTAACTCTATTGAGTTGCACACCACTCAGGAATACTGGTGGAACAGTGTCAACTTTGTGCAGTTTAGGTTGGAAAACAAGAAGTTCACTTTTCCTTGCATTGTACCTGAGCCCATGAGCCTCATCGTAAGCCTCACTTTTCCTCAGGAGCTTCCTAATACCACCAATGGAGGGACTCAGCAGCACCATGTCATCGGCATAGCTGATATTATTACAGCTTATTCCATCTATGGTACACCCGACTCCGGTGCTGCTAAGACCCTCAATCAGCTTGTTGAGAGGTTGAAGAGTCGAGGAGACGTCAAACCCCCCTGTCTCACTCCACACTCCAACCTGTACTCCTCCGACAAACTACCTCCCACCTCACCATGTTAACCTGGTTGTTGTACCAGTGATCAAAAACATTTATGATTTCCTCGGGCAATTCAGTTTCACACCTCAACTTGCGCCAAAGAATGTCATAAGAGACCAAATCAAAGGCTTTAGACAGATCCAGGAAGCAAGCATTCACCGGAGTCTTCCTATCGGTATAGTACCGGACGGTCTTTTTTATACACACAATTGCAGTTTCTGTAGAAAGCCCAGCTTTAAAACCAAACTGAGAGTCGTGCAACTTCAGATGTTTTGAAAGATGTCAAGCAGCCCGTCCAGCACCTTAGCCACAGAAGTAGCCAGCGAAATAGGCATGTAATTTGGTCTGTCCGTCTGGTCTCCGGCCTTATTTTTGATCACTGGTACAACAATAGTTTTCATACACTCCACTGGCAAGTAGGAATGCCTTACACACAGTGTATAAAACATGGACAGCACTCTAAGCGGGTACACACCAGCAAACCGCATTTGCTCAATACTGAGACCATCATATCCAGGAGACTTTCCCCTCGTCATATTTTGTATAACTGAGGCAACTTCCTAAGCTGTAAATTCAACCAATGGTGAGGGATTCTGATGAGGTTTATGTGATAATCGGGTATCAGTATTGAGCATCCTCGGCAACGACTTGGTAAACAATGGCGACTCCACTTTGAAACTGTTTCTAAGCATGTTGGCTATTTCCACCGGCGCGGAACAGCCCGCCACATTGAAAAGGTAACACGGCTTCGCATTCAGCCTATTGGTATGCTTTCAAAAATTCTTAAAATCATTTTTCGCGTGAAGGGTGGCTAAAATGTCCATATTGATTTGATCGGCATTTTTCTGGCACCACTTAAGTTTAGCTTTAAAAACACGCCGCTACTTGACCATGTTTACGTAAATAGGACCTCTGGAAGGTTTCCCATGCAACAACCATATTTAAAAGTAGTATCGCGCTTCCTTATGAACAGCACGGACATGTTTGTTCCAACCCACAACTCGTTTCTTTCGCTTAGTATGGTTATCACTATGGCTGTCTACGGCCGCTTCGCATAATATACAAATAATCCTTATACATTTTATCTAAAATTAACTTATGGTTAGGATTACTACACATACTGTCACAACAACTTCGTAATTCATTTGGAAAGTCTGATACTCTAAGTTTCGTATTAAATAATTTATGATAATCGTCAATTTAATGTTAATCCCTGTCACCCCACAGGACCTTATTACATACTACATTATCTATTACATTGCTGGGGCTAAGAACACTAAAATTACAAGTAATTTCCAGTGGAAAGTGGTCCGACCAATCGCAATCATAGTTTACCTTAACACCAACCACAGACTGCCTGGCAGCTTCCGTAACCAAACAATGATCGAGCCACCGGGTACATTCATGTGCCAAACTTATATATGACGGATGCGGTCAATAGTACGGACTCATGTGGTCAATAGTACGGACTCATGACGAAGAAAACGGAAGTGGGAGTGCGCCCTCTGGTGGGGCGTGCTGACAGAATCTCGACGGCACGACTCGGGCCGAGTGGCGGCCATTCTTGGCGCGACCGCCGCCGAGGAGTGACGCGTCTTGAAACTGTCTCCACATTTCGTTTATAGAAAGTGTTATTTACGTTTGAAAATAAAGTAATTTTAAAATCACTTTTGAAATCAGAAAGTTAATCACCTCAACTGCCTACATTGTGATACTGCTCTGATTTCAAGTGAAATTATAAGTGATGTGCAAAAATGGATTGGAATAAATACAGTGGAGTAAATGTGAACCTTTTCTTTAATTTATCTGGACGATCTAATACTGATATCACCACCCTGATGACAATGATCCTGATATACCCTTTCCTTTACGCGACGACATCAGAAGCGGTGATGACGAACGCAA
This sequence comes from Blastobasis lacticolella, assembly GCA_905147135.1. Taxonomy (NCBI): domain Eukaryota; kingdom Metazoa; phylum Arthropoda; class Insecta; order Lepidoptera; family Blastobasidae; genus Blastobasis; species Blastobasis lacticolella. Next base: position 10,270,754 of record LR990045.1, read on the forward strand.
CGCCCAAGAGATGGTATGATGAGAAGCGACAAAGAAAATGCAGATAACGCTTTGTGGAAGCGTAATAATAAAAGGAAAGTGATTACTCGATCCAGTTGAATTGCCTACATTAAAATATAAAATGATTAAACACGTTCAAAGCGCAGCCAAGAGTCCTAACACCCCGAGATATAAGACAAAGACTTCGTCAGACAGATTGGGGGATTTATAAAGTAAACAACAAATCATCTGTACCAATTGGTTATGGTCAAGGCAGACCTCGGGCCTTCGAGAGCACCATTGGAATATTGACACCATTATTAAAAATCGAGTGAAACTTACTACGGACGGCACTTTGGTATGTTTTCTTTGTTTTTGCGAAACTTAATTTAGATTACTCATGTAAAATATTCCCCTCTTTTAACAAAAAGAAATAGTGTTAGTTGAATAATTTGCGTAGTTCTAAATTAGCCAGCTAAAGTTTATTCAATGAAGTTAAAGTAAATGCTTAGATTTAGATTAATTTAGCAGTGTGGTTTGACACCACAATTAAATGAATTGCTTAAATTTCTGCAGATAAATAAAACGATTATAATTTTTTTATTTTTTAAGTTTTACTAATACAATTATTTTCTTCTATTGCATAACAATTGTGTACAACGGTTCGCTTCACCTACGAGAACAACATTGCAATGCAACGCTGGACTGGTAGCCTCAACGTGATTGTTTTAACATGGGACGATGGTAGACAATCTGCGAGTGTTGCGTGCATGACTGAGAAATGATGTGGTATTGACAGTTCCTCTTTATCTGGTGAGTCCTATACATAATTTTTATTTGGTAAAAACCTGTGCTGAAAAGAGGCTCCCTAGCAGATTTTAAGAGTTATTTACTTTGATAATTCAGAAAAGTATTCTGACAGAAACACTATTGATGCCCTTAGTAGAGAGAAGGGCAGGTTAATTTGTATCTTTAGTGAAACTACAAATAGAAAGAATGTAAACAAAACAAAAAGAACGTCATTTATGGTCAGTGTTACAAATTGTTGGTAAAGATGTCAAAAACTACTGCCAAGTTTAATAAATATTAGCTTTTGCCAAAATAAATGGTACCTATGTCAATTAATGTGGGCTGTCTAATAGAATAATACTGAGAAAAAAAGAAACACTCCACAAAAATAGTAAGAATTATGTTGAGTCCCTCTAAATGTTACAGTACTTTGTTTAAAGTATCAAAGTGACATTTATTCTAAGATTATTCTACCATCTTGAAAAATGGTACGCTATTATTTAACGTATTACCAACATCACGTCAGTTATCGGAGAACAAGAATAAGAAATACTTGAAAGCATAGTCCTATTATTTTTATAAATTGAGTACGTAAGCATCGTTATGGTGGTACTGCTGCTGATTGACTTCTTCTTCTTGATCGTTGCCTCACTGCTGAGGATCGTGACATCTTCGGAGTTTGTCTCCATCGGTCGCCTGATGTAATGCGACGTTGACGGATGTATCGTTCGGATATTTGGTCCGCCCATCTCTTCGGACTTCGGCCTCTGGGTCTCTTGCCTTCGACTTTTCCCGTCACCATAAATCGTTCCAGATTGCTGATTAAGTAAATATTTGATAATAACAGTGTGGCAGGGATGCCGTAGCAGTGAGTTTGTGGAACAATTAGCTGGTGTACTTTAGGATGTTGTATCTTAGAGATAGGATAGGCTTCGAATGTGCAAAATTTCAATAATGACCCAGTAAAGATCTCCGCGATTTCTATGCGAGCGGGAGGGTGCCAACATGTATCGAAAAAAAGAAAGAGAAAAATTGTTAGCGTGTTTGTTTACATTTAACAGGAGACATTCGAACGAACTTTTCCATATTTCAGTATGTTTGTTATTGTGGTCGTAGTTTCCCAATGTTATAGAAGATATCCGCGGTAACAATGGGATCACTCATATACGTTTCTTTTAATACTACAAAACGGAAAAAAGGGGTAGTTTGGTTAGAAATTTAATTTTATGTTGGTATCAAGTTATTAATCGAAAGAAAAAGTAAATACGAGTAAGTGAGCTGATTGACGGTAGATAATTTCGATTTATGTTTTGAGTAACTAAAGATAAACCTGTGACTTAGTTCGACCGAAAACCATTTGTTCTATGTTAATATGACTTAGTTTGACCTGGTTAAAGACTTTGTTAGACGGATCTATCTAAGAAGCTAACTCAATATGTGACGTCTATCGAGCCAAGGTTTTTAAGATTTATGTGATAGTTTTGTTTTCTTAAAATTTCGTAATTCGCATCATCGGATGGAGGTGATCGTGTTTCATCACTGATGGTGGGCTAATGGAGCCTATGGGAGAGTTTTATGGTTGCTTACCGGCCTGATGGAGGCTATGGGAGCGTGGCTAATAGAAGGTAGTTGTTTCAATCTTTGTGAGAAAATGTTGAACGATAATGATGTTAAGAAAGTCCAGATATTTTGGTGATTGTTCAATAGTCGGTTTATTAAATTAACTTTAGCTCCGAGTACTGAAATTTTCATGATTACCGATATAAAGTAACTTTTTCGAGTTCTGTTGTTGTACCAGTAAGATGAGGCAGTGTAAGCAATGGTGAGATTTTATATCCTTCTGCCAGTACAAGTTTAGTAGTACCTGAACTGTTGTTGAGGTCAAACATCCTGATTTATTTGGCTGACTTGGAGTGGCCTGGAAATCATGTGTGTGATAGCCCCGAAAGTCTCGATGTTGTGGCTGTAGATGGCAAATTTAATGTTGTAATGTTTTTTTTTTAGAAGGCGTCTGTATATGGGACACCTTCATTATTACAATCATTGTTAAATCGTTTCAAAATGGGAGGCTAAAACATAACGTAAACTCTAAATAGAGTTGTTCGAACAGTTAAAATTGATGACGATGATTATTACTTGTTTAGTTTTGGTGTGGTAACATATGAACTGGATGGTAACAACTTACCTATGACTGGCGTAACAGATAAACGTGAGAGATTCATATTATTAAACTCCTGATTTAGTTTTGATATTGAGCAGTAGAGATAATGTTGTTTTTGTAGAGATATCACCGTGAACATTTGTTCGGGTCTGTGACGATTACTTGTTATGTAACTTGTAGACCGTTATTACGTGTTATGATAGCAGATATGACTGTGTTACCTATCACTGACTTAGTGCAGATTTGGTCGAAGAATTGACCACGAGCTGAGAGTCTATAGACAGCTATTAGTGAAGTAAAGCGTGTTAAAGTTACTACTTCATGATTTCAGCAATTTCATATTAAAAAGTATACTGTATAGTCTAGCAGTGGCTATATAAGTACGGCTATATTATAGAAAGAGGTATTACTAGAGTCTATAAGTACCTACTGGTTTAAAAAATGTGACGAATGAACAACACTGAGCTTATATGTTGGCAATGTTTATTAACGCCTGGATGGCTCCCGCCTGTGTGGCTCTCGCCTGTATGGCTCCCGCCTGTGTGGCTCCCGCCTGTGTGGCTCCCGCCTGTGTGGCTCCCGCCTGTGTAGATCCCGCCTGTGTGGCTCCCGCCTGGGTGGCTCCCGTCTGTGTGGCTTCCGCCTCTGTGGCACCCACCTGTGTGGCATTCCGCCTGTGTGGCATCCCGCCTGTGTGGCATCTCGCCTGTGTGGCATCTTGCCTGTGTGGCATCCCGTCTGTTTGGCATTTCGCCTGTGTGGCATTTAGCCTGTGAGGCATTCCGCCTGTATGGCATTTCGCCGGTGTGGTATTTTTCTGTGTGGCATTTCGCCTCTGTGCCATTTACCCTTGTGTGACATCTTACCTGTATTGTGCTATGGCAGACGTGATACAGGATATAGAATATACTCGTAGTTTGACGATTAGAGTGGTACTGACCAGAGTGACACCCAGTCTGTGTGGCACCTAGTCTGTGTGGTATTTCGCTATTGTGCAGGTCCAGTTGCGTGCCGGCCCGGTTGCGAGGCGGCCCGATTGCGTGGCTGCCCGTCTGATAGCGTTCGTCAGTGTGGTGGTTTGCCTGTGTTTCATTTCTTCTGTATGGTAATATATATTACTCTTATTTTTAAAATTAGGATGGCGCTGACGGATGACCAAAATCATGTGGCATTTAATGAAGGAGTGTTTCAATCACACTCGATGTAACATTGGGTCTTTTGCCGAGTACTGAAAATTTTATGTAGGTAGGTATGTCACATATTTGTAGTAAATCTAAGTACCTACAGTAATGGAGGTCGGGGACAGTACACGAGCTTTGTGATTGGATTTGTGATGTTTCCCACTCAACAAGATCATCAAGGGGAAAACACTGGTGATGATGATGAAACCTTCATTTGTGGTAATTGTGATACGGTTCATAGTCTGGTGTTCTGTCACGCCTCTCTCATAAACTGAAGCCGTAGCTGAATTTATGCCGGCAACTTAGAAAGAATAACTTGTGTACGAGATGATGTTGTTCTCTCAAGCCTCTCTCAATCTACGGAAGTTTAGTATGATAAATGATAATGTACGTATGTTTTATGTGTACACAAATAGCAGTTACTTAAGTATTGGTGGGTTGAAGCAGTCGTGATAGATCAAATCACATGATTCATAAGACTTACTTGGGTGATGTGTTGTGGTCAGAAGTGACCGAGCGAATATGGTACTGTGCTATGGTTTTCATGTTTCAGATAACACACGAGGACGTGTGTATAGCAGGACGGCCGTGACGGATGCGGTCAATAGTACGGACTCATGTGGTCAATAGTACGGACTCATGACGAAGTAAACGGAAGTGGGAGTGCGCCCTCTGGTGGGGCGTGCTGACAGAGTCTCGACGGCACGACTCGGGCCGAGTGGCGGCCATTCTTGGCGCGACCGCCGCCGAGGAGTGACGCGTCTTGAAACTGTCTCCACATTTCGTTTATAGAAAGTGTTATTTACGTTTGAAAATAAAGTAATTTTGAAATCACTTTTGAAATAAGAAAGTTAATCACCTCAACTGCCTACATTGTGATACTGCTCTGATTTCAAGTGAAATTATAAGTGATGTGCAAAAATGGATTGGAATAAATACAGTGGAGTAAATGTGAACCTTTTCTTTAATTTATCTGGACGATCTAATACTGATATCACCACCCTGATGACAATGATCCTGATATACCCTTTCCTTTACGCGACGACATATATGTAAAAGCATTACTTAGTCTTTCCATATCGATACACGACCACCGATGATCGGAACAAAACTTTATAAGTTTTTTACCAAAGAGTTCGTTGGGATCAGAGTTATAGTTTCCTAACAAAAATACCGCCGCCACCTCCATACTCTCAATAATCGCACGCATCTCACTAAGGCACTCCGTAAATTCCACTAAGTTTCCTTTAAGTCCACTGGCATGTACACAGAAAATATTAACCCGTACATGCTCAACTTTATTTTATCGAAAGACCATTATTATTTATACCTTATTTTAAGTCTATTTAACATAAATAAACATATTATTTGAAAAATATTAGTAAAAATAATATAATTTTGGAAATATTGACCGCCCCATTTGTGGGGCGCTAAGCACGCTCCACCACGCGTAAAATCCGGTCTGGTATAGTTCTGTTTTCTCTATAAGAATGTAATTTTTTTTTATGTTATACGGCAGACAAACAGGCAAGCGGGCCACCTGATGGAAAGTGGTCACCGCCGCCTATGGACATCAGCAACACCAGGGGAGTCACTAATGCGTTGCCCGCCTCTGAAGAGACCTCTAATATACCTCTTGAATGATCCCATGTCATAGTCCAAAGGAAACACTGTGGCTGGGAGCTCATTCCACATCCGAATCGTACGAGCAAGAAACGTTCTTTCGAACCTTCGCGTCGTGACCAACAGAGGGTCTACGTAGTGAGGATCAGTACCAAGCCCACGGCGGGTGGTGCGATGGCGGAATTGTGCTGTGGGCACCAGATCGAAAAGTTCCTCGGAACACTCCCCATTGTACAGCCGATAGAACACACACAGGGAGCCAAAGTCCCTTCGGTTTGCCAGTGGTTACAACTTGCGTGTTTGTATGGGATCATCGACAATTCGTACGGCGCGTCTCTGTACAAGGTCCAGAGGATTAAGTAGGTCGGCAGTTTCGCCGGCCCAAAGATGGGAACAATACTCCATATGTGGCCGCACTTGTGCCTTGTACAGCAGCAGGCGCTGCCCTGGGGTGAAGTATCGCTTGGACCGGTTAAGCACTCCAAGCTTTTTCGAAGCCAGTTTGGCCTTGCCTTCCAGGTGACTCTGGAATCGTATGCTATCCGATATGTTGACACCGAGGAACCCAATACTTTTTGAGATGGAAAGGGGTGTTCCTTGAAACTGCGGCACTAAGTCAAAGGGATCTTTTTTGGCGGAAAATGCGCAGACCTGTGTCTTCGAGGGGTTGAATTGGACTAGGTTTAGTCTGCCCCACTGAGCAACTTGCTCCAAGGAATGTTCGATATTCGACACAAGTCTAATTCGGCTCTCCGACCCCTCGGAACGAGGGACATTCGCTCGGGCAGTATAACTAACATCTCCCGTACTGTCATCCGCATAACAATGAATACTGGAGATATTCAGCATATCATTGATATGCAGAAGAAACAGCGTGGGAGATAGTACTGAACCTTGGGTACTCCAGCATTTATAGTCTTGGTATCGGAGCAGTATCCATCGACAACGACTTGGATGCTCCGTCCAGACAGGAAGCTGGATACCCTATTGCAGAGCCCCTCGGGGATACCGTACTTCGGGAGTTTTGATAGAAGTGCCCTGTGCCAGACCCGATCAAATGCCTTGGCTATGTCAAGACTGACAGGCAGAGCCTCCCCCTTGCTCTCGACGGCCTCAGCCCACCGGTGCGTTAGGTACACCAGAAGTTCACCAGCTGAGCGACCATGGCGAAAGCAATATTGACTTTCACTGATCAGCTGGTGGTCCTCTAGGTATCCAAGGAGCTGGATATTGATAACCCGCTCCATCACCTTAGAGAGCAAGGAGGTTACCGCTATAGGCCTCTAATTTAATGAGTCTGAATTATCACCCTTATTGGGTTTCGGATGCACAAGAGCTAGCTTCCACGAAGACGGCACCGTTCCAGAGGTATAGGAAAGCTCGAATAAGCGCATTAGCACGGGAGACAACTCGAGCGTTCATTTTTTTAGAACAATAGCCGGAATGTCGTCAGGCCCACTGGACTTCTGGATGTCTAGAGAGAGAAGCACACGTCTTATAATTTTTTGGGTAAAACGAACTACGGGCATGCTGCCCTCACACCGCGAGATGGTAGGAGGTGCAGCTCCCCCATCATCCTGATTTGAGTTTTTGGCAAAGAGATTACCCAAGAGATCGGCTTTCTCCTTTGCCGTGTGGGCCAATAGGTCATCCGGCTTGCGCAAAGGTGGATAAGAAGTCCGACAAAAGTTCCCCTCAACAGCTTTGGAGAATTAGAATGAAATAACTAATATATAATGTTACAATCAACTATTTTTTTTTTTTTTTTTTATGTCATACGGGAGGCAAACAGGCAAGCGGGCCACCTGATGGAAAGTGGTCACCACTGCCTATAGACATTAGCAACACCAAGAGTATCGCTAATGCGTTGCCCACCTCTATAACACGTTGCTCTGGCAACAAAAAGCAAATGCCACTCCACTGCCAAAGCCACGGTTACTCACCGGCAGAAACACAATACTATTTAAAAGAGTATTATTTAGCTGCGATATTCTGTAAGGTGGAGGTACTTCCCCAGTCGCGCGGCGCCAATTCGAACGTGATACCCCGCCGAGGTAGGGCCTCTCTTATTCATTATGTAGAAATAACAAAATAATTACAAGAAATATAAAACTTTTATTTTACGAGTGAAAAATCTCTAAACAGTTAGTATGGCAACCTACATCACATTTACGACACTTTTTTGTAGTATTTCTATGGCACTGGGCGCAACGTATCTGAGTAGCACTGGAAATAATAATGTGATCAGCTCTATCCAGACGAACATCATCAGGTACCCTCCTTTTTCTTGAGATTGGCTTCAATGGACGACCCAAGGAGCGAGCCGACGCATATATTCCCAGATAGGTTGTAACCACAGCCCTGGTAAAAGATAGGTAATCGTAATGACCCTTCTCTAGCCCGGCTGGCGACAGCCTATATAACTGGAATGCGTTATTCATAGAAGCATTCAATGGCCACATTAAAATTTGCCAATACCATTTCTTCTTATTTACACTAATACGGTAGCAACCAATATTTTGATCAAAGCGATCAACCCCGCCCATGTAATTATTATACATCTTTATGTATGTATACAATTAGGATACATACAGGCTGTTGATAACCACCTTCTTTTTTCGCTACTTGACCAACGTTGTGCGGATCCAATCGGTGTAACGCCTTCGCATGTAGATGCCACGGTGACTACGCTATTGTCGTTGTATAGTTATTATTTATCGCTATTGTAGTTATTGCTATTTGATTATAGCTACCGCGTATCATTTTCTTCATTTCTTAGAGTGACTTCAGCGGCGCATTTTCTACACGATTTGCTCGTATTGTACCAGTGCCTTGATGTCCACCTTCCTTCAAAGCTGCTTCAAACTACTCAAGTCTAAAAGACGTAAAAAAGTTGTCCATGTAGACATGTACTGGAAAATCTGAAGGCAATTTGGCAATAAAGTTCGTAACGACCGATCCTTCGACACCTAGATCAGGGTTGGTGTTACTTATGCTAGCCCCTTGGTATGGTATGGCTTGAATAAGGTATCCCAGACGTGTCGCCATACACCAACATTTGAAGCCAAATCGTATTGGCTTGCCATGAATATGTTGCTTTTTACTATAATGGCCATAATACGGAATAAAAGATTCGTCTATGCTTACCTCATTATACTGAGGCCAATACTTTATCCATTTGTCGTTTAGTTTGTCCCATTATGGACTGAATTTAGTAAATTTGTCCTGGGCGTCTAATGCAGCGTTATCACACACATACATGAACCTAATAATTTGTTCAAATCGTGACCGAGATATTGCATTGGCCACGCCAGGGTGATAAGTGTCGGCCCCAGTGTCCCAGTACCTACATGCGATTTCTTGCTTGCACATTATAGGCACTCAACAAAAATATAGATATTACAAGCCGCATCTCTCTTTTTGTAACGTCAAATTGTTTTCCGTCAAAAACAGCGTACCTTTTAGATTTCTCTACAAATCTATGATGTCTTTATCGTAAAATAATTCAAACCATTCCACAGGTGACTTGTTACTATCAATAATGTCAGGACGTTTCCATTCATTTTTTTGATATTCCGGTAAATCTAGTGGTTTCCATTGTCTGTTCATAGCAACCTTCTTTTTACTTTTCTGTGTCTTAGTAATAGATCTTGATGAGATCTCTGATAGAGGTAAGTTGTCTTCGTCGCTTGACTCTTCTTGTCCAATAGTTTCTGACTGTAACGCTGTTCCTGACCTACGTACGCATTCAAGTTGCGCTTCAGCTCGAAGTTGGTTGCCTGTCAAATGGTTCAAATCTCCTACAAGAGCATCTTCCTCATCACTATCAGCATCACTCAACATATGATTACTGGGCGGGCACGTGTAAATAGTACCTTCCACAATATCATCTTCTATTTCTAAAATGTCGACTATCTCAGCCAAAGACAAGCTAAAACAATATAATTTAGTATAAATACAGCATATAAATATATAAAAGTAACCATTATAATTCATAAAACTTATTATACGAGTTTGAAAATCCACGTGAGAACCCGCGCTCAGCCCCCCATTATTGGGGCGGTATAAAAAATGACCCTTTATGTGTATATAATCATAAAACAAATTGATTTGTTATATAAAACCTATTATACATATATCAAACAATAAAACAAGACCCTTCACACATATATAATAATAATAAACTAATTATAAACTTACTTTTTATTCCGCGACAACGTGAACACAACACTTGCAATTTTATTTTTTTCAATTGACGCAAAAAATGGCGCGAAAAAAATTTTTTTTAATGGCGCACGTTGCTAGCTATGTATATGTCGCAGCCATCTGGTTAAATTAGCCATTTAATTAGAAGGCTAGTCCGTTAATTAACCGTCGGCATTCAATTGAATGGCTAAAGGACAAGTAGCCAAGTAGTTGAATGTAACGTGCAGCTACTTGGCTGAACGTTATTTAGCCATTTTGTTAATAGAATATATATGTTTGGTTTGAGTGACCATTCGTAAATTATATAACTTTACTTAAGATTAAAATTACGAATTAATAAATATAACTTTTATTTAGAAACAAAAATATTAGTGGCAACAAATTCAATTAGTAATTGCATTGCAAGTACCTATAAAATTTATAGTATTTACTACAATAATAACTTTAAACTTATAACTTATTAACTATTTGCAACAATGTAGTATAGGAAGAATGCACTTTCTTATTTTAAAATATAAAATATAAAATGGCACGAAACTTTCTTAGACATTTGTTTCTAATTGTAAGTATGAAAAGAAAATGAACAAATTAAGTATCCTTATTCTTACTTAAAAACATCTAGGTACCACACTTTAAATTTAGTTAAAACGATAAAAATACAAAAACATTGCTTGCTGTGTGAGCTATCTGACGCCATGTTTGTTTTGATGACTACCAGTGCTGCAGTGGATAAAATTTGAACTAAATTTAAATCACCTGCCTGATTTTACGTCAGCCGTCTTCAAAGGGCTGGCTACAATAAGCCAACTAGTTAAACGTTAAGCGTTGATTGTTCTATCAATTATCGGCCTGGGCATTCAATTGAATACCGGCGTTTAATTAACAGGCTAGCCTACTCATTAAATGGCTGATTTAACCAGATGGCTGCGACATATATAAACGAAATAATGCCATGTAAATTGAATGAATAATGTTTAGATGTCCCAGATAACAAAAAGATATAGCGTTTTAAAATTGGGGCGGTAAGCATATATGGGTTTAAGAGGGGTCGATTGCTTAAAATAACTTTTATAGCTGTTAGTCGCACACGGTTACATTCTACTACTAAGACCGATTCAAATGCACTTTGACGCCATAACAGAGCCACACACTAAGCCAACAGACGTGTCAACTGCCGACTTGCCAGTGAATCCAAAAGTATCATCTATACTTCCAAGGAATGGTCATGTGGGAACAGCCATGTTTCCTGCAGAACTATAATATCAGCGCGGTGGCATAACGACCGTAAACATTCCACAGAACGAAAGGCTGATTTGCAGTTATAACTGATAAACGTTATAACTGCAAATCAGTAATCAGTATTCTTGTATCCATTGTCAATTTTATCTATTATTCAGTACTGGTTCGCAGTTTCTTTCGAAAGTCTATACATTTCCGAAAGGATATTCCTTCCGGCCATATCGTGTTATCCATAAATATATCTAGTTTATGCCTAGGTATATATACTTTATAAATAAATAAATATTCGTGGACAAATTCACACAGCGCCATCTAGCCCCAAACTAAGCAAAGCTTGTACTATGGGTGCTAAATAACTGATATACTACTTAAATACTTTTTAAATACATACTTATTTAATATAGAACACCCAGACCCGTAACAGAAATTAAAATTCATCATTTCAATTTCTGCCCGGCCGGGAATCGAACCCGGGACCTCTTGCGTGGCAGACCGGCATGTTGACCATTGAACCACTCAGGTCGTCTTTATAAGCATCGTTCTCTTTATGACTTGAGTCTTATTCCTAATGTAGTCAATAATGTCATTAGACGACGTCCTACATTATTTATAATCAACGGTATTCGTACATCAGCTGCCTTAAACTTTAACTCTTGTCTGGTTGTTGCCGTCCCTTTCTTGCCTACAACCCTATATCTTATTTCTTTGCACCGTCGCCCATTCATTATATCATAGCCTCCTTCATCTTACAAGCCATGCGCAGAAGTTTGACAACGTCGCATTTTTTAATTTTAGTGAACCTGTAAATTACTGTCGAACTATCGTCGCGGTCGTCGTTGTTTAATCTTATAGGTCCAGGCGGGGTACAACGGTACGGACTCCTAGTGTAGGTACCAGCCCCGTTACCTATTCGTTTTGTTGTGTGTTATAGTGGAACGTTAATAAATAATACGACTCACGGTTATGATGTAGCTATTTATAATATTCCAAGACACACGATTCAGAAGGCACAATAATGGTAGACAAGCATAGGCACAGCACAGTAATAGTTTTTGGAAGGAAGAATGATAGTTCAAAGAAAGAAAGTCTTAAATATAGAAGCACAAAAATAAGCAAGATAATAAGCGCAAGCAAGGGTATGCAACACAAAATCTTATGCGAATAAGCGTGGACACAGCGCCGCGGATGAGTTTCGACTGGTGCGCGCGCGCCGCGCGTGGACGGCGGTGGTAACACATTGTGTGTTGCGCGGAGTAGAGATGTAGTGATGGTCGATATGATTGATATCGATAATATCGACAAACTGATACTCATCACAGGTGTGTCGACACAAATAATGTGATTGATAACATGTGAATATAAATAATGTACTATATTAAATATTGGTATTAAATACTAAATTTAGCTATATTAAGTGTCTATGTGTAAGTGTAAATATGTACATAGATATTTTATTATATTTAGGTTTAAGTTTTAAGTGAAACGAATATTAACGTTGTCACTGGGGTGTATGATTTAACACCCAAGTGTAGGAAGGTTCCCTACAATCTTATTAGTTATTTAAGTGATAAAGTATATAAATAAGTATATACATTAGTTAGATAATATGAAATTGGATATATTCCTGTACTATTTACCTATTTACCTACTCGCAATTGTATTATCCTAATATTTTAAATGCGAAATATAATGTGTTTCGTCTTGTACGTAATGGATGTTGTTTTCCTTCACGCAAACACTACTGAACGCATTTTAATGAAATTTGGCAGTTACATAGAATATAGCCCAGAATAACACATATGCTATAATTTATCCCGATATTTAATGTGATTTCCGCGGGAACGGGTCTGGAACGTTATAGCCGAATTTTATGCGGACGCAGTCGCGGCCAATAGCTATTATGAAATAAAATAATCTATGCCAGCCAAAATATTGACCAATTTATTAAATATGAGGTATGTAAGAGGGGAATGCAGGGCGACGCAGTACAAACAGCCAGATACAGGAAAACTGTGTTTATTTTATAAAGTATCGGTGTCCGGGAATCCGTCCGCCCGACAGGGTTTTACACAAACTACTATGGTAGTAGGCAATTTGGTTGATCTAAGTAAGAGTGGCGGGTATCCGACTGCTCTTAGTAGAAAGATATACTAGTGTGGTGGATATCGTTCAACGTAGCCGCGAACGATATATGGAAACGCGGGCGCCCACTCGATAGCGCGATGTAGATTTGGGTCAGCGCCATCTAGTGACCGTTGGCGGTACTATGCGTACTACGTTGTTTGGGTGCGTGGTGTTACATCTTCTCCCCCTCTGTCCTCGAAGGCGACCCGACGAGAGAGACAGCGCATGTTAGAGTTAATTCTTCCGGTGGCCCCTGTCTCTACTGGGCTTGTCGTTGGCCGGCTTGTTCTGAGTTTTGCGTGGGCGGCCCCTCTTTCTTATTGGTTGAATAGGAGCAGGTGGACTAATGGGGTCACCGATGTAGGGGGTTAGCGCCGATGTGTGGAACATTCCAATTGGAGAGTCCGGGTCATCTGGTTTGGCCAATACATAGGATGTCGCTCCCTGTCGAGATTTTACTATATATGGACCGTCTCGTCGTGGTGCGAGTTTTGCACTGATGCCTTGGGTAGCTCTACTAACGGCATGTACTGTAGCAAGCACCAAGTCTCCAGACTGATATCCGGGATCAGCCCTTCTAGCCTTATCGGCTTGTTCCTTTCGCGCTTCTTCTTTGTTCTCTCTAACTTCTTTAGCCCTTTTTAAAGTTTCAGCTAATAATAGCAATTTTGGGGTGATTTCTGGGATAAAGTTTTCAGATAGTACGATCTGTCTTAAATCGTGGTCATTATCATCTGGCGTCCGGAGTTCACGAGCAAAGGTAAGATATGCAGGAGTATATCCTGTTACAAGGCTAGTGGCCGTATTCATGGCAAAGCGGATACTTGCTAGTTTATCTGCCCAGCCTCTATGATCATCTTGAACCAATATTGCCAATTGCGTTTTTAAATCTCTGTTTTTGCGCTCCACAGGGTTAGCAGCAGGATGATACACAGGAGTGAAGGTGTGCTTTATTTTCAGACAATAAGTGACTTTCTGCATGACGGCACTAACGAACTGCGATCCATTATCGCTATGTAGCCTTCTTGGCATTCCATACCTCAGGAAGATTTCATTTATCAAGACCACCGCACAGCTCCCAGCATCAGCGGTGGCTAAGGCAAACAACTCTACCCAGCCACTTGCAATATCTTCGACAACAAATATCCAGTTCATTCCCGACGCTGTAGTAGGCAGCGGGCCAAACAAATCGAAGGACAAAGTCTCAAACCTCTGATTTACAGCTGTCGTTTGCAGTAGACCGGCAGGTTTTAAGTTAGATGGTTTGAAGCGCTGGCATTCCAAGCAGTTCTTCACATACGCTTCTATAAACTTCCTCATTTTCTTCCAATAGTAGCGCCGGGCTATTCTTTGGTAGGTTTTATCGGCTCCATAGTGACCCGCTAATTCATCGTCATGGTAGGCTCCTAATACATTCTTCCATTCATGTTCCGGTACTAAGAGTTGTGCATCTTCTCCAGGGCCTTCAGGGTCATACTTATATAATACGCCGTTATTCATTACGTAACCTTTCGCGCTCCAGTAGGCGGCGTCTTCACCAGCTTCAGATTCTAACGCATGAACTACTCTCGCAATATGGCTGTCTTTGCATTGTTCAAGTCGAATTTCCGCAGGACAACGGGCTGGCATATCAACGACAACGCTACAGACTCCACAATTGTCACTACTCTCAACAGAACAATGTGGACGAGAAAGGGCGTCCGCCACTACATTGACTCTACCGGGCACATATTTAATGGTAATGTCGTAGGCCTGGATTAGTAGAGCCCATCGCGCTAAACGGCCTGCAGGGGTTTTCAACGTCAACAACCATTTTAGGGCTTGGTGATCAGTAGCCACCGTTACGGGAACTCCCTCTACATATCCTCTGAACTTATTTAGCGCCCATACCACTGCAAGCGCTTCCCTTTCAGTGGTGCTGTAATTCCTCTCCGCCGGATTCAGTAATCTGCTTGCATATTCGATAGGGTGTTCATTTTCACCCTCCCCCTGCACCAATACTGCTCCGATAGCGTAATTGCTTGCATCAGTTTTTATTATGTAAGGTTGCGATTCGTCGGCTTGCTTTAGTACTGGTGCTGTCGTTAGGTGGTCTTTTAAGTCATTAAAAGCCTTCTCCTGGGGCTCGCCCCATACCCATTGAGCTTTCTTCTTTGTTAATTGAGTTAACGGTTCGCTAACCTTTGCGAAGTTTGGTATAAACCGTCTATACCAAGAGCAAGACTGTATAAATGAGAGCAAATGTTTTAGATTCCTTGGTCGTGGAAGCCCAGTAATAGCCGATACTTTGGCTGGGTCTGCTTGCAAACCTCGGGGGGTTATGTTGTGTCCCAAATATTTGACAGTAGAACAGCAGAAATGGCACTTGGCCAAATTGACGGACAGATTGTTTTCTTTCAGTACTTGCAGCACCTTTCCAAGATCCTCAAGGTGTTTTCCGAATGTAGGGGACAGAATTATTAAATCATCCAGGTATGCCAGTATTTTCACCTCTCCTACCAACACCTTTACGCGGTCAATCAAACGTTGAAATGTAGCAGGAGCATTGCGCAGTCCGAAAGGCATCCTGTTGAACTTATAGATTCCGAATGGTGTAATGAAGCTCGTTTTATCTTGATGTTCTTTTCGGACCTTCACCTGCCAGTAGCCTGCACGTAAGTCGAGAGTGGTCATGTACGGTGTTGGCTTAGCCTCCTGTAGCAGATCATCAATCCTGGGCATGGGATATGAGTCGGGTTCCGTAATGGAGTTGAGTCTGCGGTAGTCGACACAAAACCGAATCGTGCCGTCCTTTTTGGGTACCATAACAGTAGGCGCCGACCAAGGGGAAACAGAGGGTTCTATAATTCCTTCATTAAGCATTTTAGTAATTTCCGTTTTTAAGGTATCTCTCCGTGCTGGTGTCAGTCTATAGGGTGGTACTGCAATTGGTGTATGGGACCCGGTTTCAATGCAATGTTCTGCCAATGTAGTTGGCTCTCGGCTTGGAAGAAACACTTCTTCGTATTCATTGGCTAATTGCATGAGTTGTTGTTTCTTTTCAGTATCTAGTTCAGCTCCCATGTCTACCTCTTCCAGGTCTAGGGTGCTGATTGCTATGTCATCATACGTGTAGCCAGGGAAAAGATTTGCTGATCTGGGTGATAGTTCAGGCTTTTCCTCTCCAATTGCGCAAACTGCATCTCTGTACATGAATTCCAAATGGTCCGGGTATCTTCCGTCGAAGATCTTATGGGGTCGTTTGGCTGGATGCGCCAATTCAATTAAGGCGTAATCTGCCGGTTCATCACGCAGTACCTTTCTAGGGTTAGTTCCTAAACCTTCGTGCGCTTGTGATTTATTTGACACTCCCGGTTGGTCCGTCGACGTCATGTAGACAGGTATAACACTTTCCAGTTCCAGATCGCGTGTAATCGATGGTTGATCAACAAACTGCCAGGTAAGCTGTGGCATATTAATAATTATTCCAGCGTCTTGGATGAAACCGACGCCCAACAAGGTTTTATTATCCCTCGCTTCGGGAAGGACTATAAATGTAGTGGGCACTATGCGATCACATATTTTAACGGGGACATTCGTGGATAGGATGTTTTGCCGTCGCTTAATACCGTCGGCCATGGTAACCATCACCGTTTGCTGTGAAAACGGATGACCCCGCCGCGTCAGTTGGGTGTACAGCTGGTAGGACGCAACACTGGTCTTCGCACAGGTATCCACATAAGCTATTCCGGTAACGTCGCATATATTGATCCTGACGATGGGTCTACGTCGAATATCAGTTTTCACATTAATAGAGCAGAAGTCTACGTTATGCTCTACTTTAATTTGTTTTGTAGCGATACAAGAGGGGCATTTGCTGCGAATAACTCCGGGCGCGCCACAACCGTAACACGAAAAGGCGGGCCGCGAAAGTGTAGGTGCGTGCGTAGATGTGTCTGTAGCTCTAACATCTTCCCTAAAGGGTTTAGCTGGCTGTGATCCGTTGTCTCGTTGTCGTTTCCTACACTCTTCCGTAGTGTGACCCATATGCCTACAATATTCGCAACGTTGCTTCTTCAGTTTACTTGCATTGTAATTGGCACCATTGTATGTTGGAACTTCCGTTAGGAGCTGCTCCACGGCCCTGGCCGAGTCCAACAATTCTTCGAAGGTTTTCACGGAGTTCCGATGCACCTTCTCCCGGATCTGAATACTCAGCTGACCATACAGAACATCCAACTGTTGCACTTCATTCAATCCAGGTGCGGGTAATTGAGCCAAAAGGGCGCGACCTTTAGCTATATAGGTTTCAGTCAACCCGCTAAAAGTTTGTTTATGCGCAAATATCTCTTGCCAAATCATATAGGCTAGTTTTTTAGGTGCATAGGCATGTCGAAATCGGGTTTCAAATTCGTTCCAGGTGGTGATACCAGCCTCCACACCCTGCCACCATGTCGAAGCATTTCCCTTGAGTACAAGCGGTAAACTCATTAACGCGTTCGCGTCTGTAATTTTGTAAATGGCTTTGTAAACACTTGCCGAGGACAGAAACTCTTCTACTTGCGTTATATCTCTTGTTCCGTCGTAGGAAAATGGTGCTGTGGCAAAGGAATTGGTGGGTGTTTGAGCTAACGCTGCCTGCAACGTCGCTGAGGTAAGTGAATTCACTAGCTGCTCCAGTTGTTCCGAAGACATCGCAACATTGGCCATGTTTACACCTTGCGTTTCCGGGAGTCTGTTGTTTAATCTGCGTGGCCTCGTCCGCAAAGTAGGTCCCTTAATAGGTGTATCCTCCGAACTCGCCACTTTGACTGCAATTCTTGATCAATTTTTGGCGTAAGACTCGGGCCCCAACACGTTGTGCGCCAGATGTAAGAGGGGAATGCAGGGCGACGCAGTACAAACAGCCAGATACAGGAAAACTGTGTTTATTTTATAAAGTATCGGTGTCCGGGAATCCGTCCGCCCGACAGGGTTTTACACAAACTACTATGGTAGTAGGCAATTTGGTTGATCTAAGTAAGAGTGGCGGGTATCCGACTGCTCTTAGTAGAAAGATATACTAGTGTGGTGGATATCGTTCAACGTAGCCGCGAACGATATATGGAAACGCGGGCGCCCACTCGATAGCGCGATGTAGATTTGGGTCAGCGCCATCTAGTGACCGTTGGCGGTACTATGCGTACTACGTTGTTTGGGTGCGTGGTGTTACAGGTATAATATATTTTAAATAGTTTTATTTTTGTTCCTAAGTATAAAAAAACTAACTACTTACTTACTTATTGTACCTACCTACTTTTTAAACACTTCCATCATCGTGGAGAATCAAAGATCTTGGTTTAAAGTAGTTGTGATAACTTTCACAGTGTGAAAATGTTTGCTACACACAAAAGATCCTTCGGAGGGACTCCAGTACGCTTGGGGAATAGCAAAAGTCCATTTGTTTAATAGAATTACATCTTTTGGAAAGCAAAACATCGGCACAGCTTCTTTCCCATTTTTAAGGTGTAATCATAATTTTACTTGCATTTTTCAAATGCAACAACGCCTTTGCATCTGTTAGAGAAAGATTACGATTATAAAACAGAATTTGATTTATAAAATAAGTAAAAAACTAACAACAGAAATGGACAAGTGTTGTTTTTCAAAAATCGTACTCGTATATATCCCATTTTAACACAATTGTAATTATATTTACTTTTATTTACCTTCGTAGATGGTCTATACAAACGTTTTAATTCACAGTTTTATCCATAAATATTTAATTTGTCGTCATAAAATTCATCATTTTCCCGCACATTGACATGTAAACAATGAGTAATCGGTTCACAGCGACGTTGCCGTTCCGTGCTACAGCATGGCTTGTAAGATGAAGGAGGCTATGATTATATGCATTTCGCGTAAGAGTACCCTACGCTTGCACTACTTCTTCTGCAAAAGATTTACGCGGGGGTAACTCATTGACGACCGATGACTCACAGCTTCCTGCCTCGGGCCGAGAATCCGTGGTGCGCCTCAATGGTTTGTTAAACGGCGGCGCGGGCGCCTACACTATTTGCCATAACGCCAGCTGCCGAACTTAAAACCGTTGTAACTCAGAAACAATGAATCATAGAACACTAATTCCGGAAGAGAAATTATAGCACTCGTGGAGATCTGAATTTCAGGTGACAGCTGTCAAACTTAAAACCGTTATAACTCGGAAACTACAGGTCCTAGAACACCAGTTCCTAAAGAGAAATTATAGCACTCGTCGAGATCTAAATTTTAGGTGACAGCTGTCAAACTTAAAACGGTTCATCATCATCATCATCATCATCATATCAGCCAGAAGACGCCCACTGCTGGGCATAGGCCTCCCCCAGAGATCTCCACAAAGACCGGTCCTGTGCTTTCCGCATCCAGCTGGTACCTGCGATCCTTACCAGGTCGTCGGTCCACCTTGTAGGAGGCCTACCCACGCTGCGTCTACCGGTACGTGGTCGCCACTCGAGAACTTTACTGCCCCATCGGCCATCTGTTCTTCGAGCTATGTGCCCTGCCCACTGCCACTTCAGTCTGGCAATCCTTAGAGCTATGTCGGTGACCTTGGTTTGCTTGCGGATCTCCTCATTTCTGACTCGATCGCGCAAAGAAACTCCGAGCATAGCTCTTTCCATTGCCCTTTGGGTAACAGTGAGCTTTCTTATAAGGCCCATAGTGAGTGGCCACGTTTCAGATCCGTAAGTCATCACTGGCAACACACATTGGTCAAAGACCTTCGTCTTGAGACACTGCGGTAATTAGGACGAAAATATGTGGCGTAGCTTCCCGAACGCTGCCCAACCGAGTTGGATTCGTCGATTGACCTCTGTCTCGAAATTGGACCTACCTAGCCGGACTATTTGTCCTAGGTATGTATAGTCGTCAACAACTTCAAGTGGAGTGCCTCCAACTGTCACTGGAGTAGGCACAACATGGACATACGACATAATTTTCGTCTTGTTCATGTTCATTTTAAGACCTACTTGTTGAGAGGCACTACAGAGGTCATCGAGCATTTTGCCCAAGTCTTCCAGGGTTTCAGCCATGACTACGATATCGTCAGCAAATCTGAGGTGCGTGAGGTACTCGCCGTTAATATTGATGCCAAGTCCGTCCCAGTCCAGAAGCCTAAAGATATCCTCCAGTGCAGCGGTAAACAACTTCGGAGATATGACATCACCTTGTCTAACACCTCGCTGCAGCTGAATAGGTTCTGTGGTCTTGTTCTGGAGACGAACTGACATAGTGGCGTTTTTGTACAAACACTTCAATGCTTCGATATATCGATAGTCAATTTGGCACCGCTGTAGAGACTGGAGCACCGCCCAAGTTTCGATCGAATCGAAAGCTTTCTCATAGTCCACAAACGCCAAGCATAATGGCCGGTTATACTCTTCGGTCTTCTGTACAACCTGCCGCAGCGTATGTATGTGGTCTATGGTACTAAAACCTTTTCGGAATCCGGCTTGTACGGGAGGCTGGAAGTCATCAAACCTGCGTGCGAGACGATTCGTAATGACTCTCGAAAACAGCTTATAGACATGGGTCAGTAGCGATATTGGTCTGAAGTTCTTCAAGAGAGCCTTATCACTTTTCTTGAAGAACAATATCACTATGCTTCTGTGCCATGCTTCCGACGTTTTGCCCTCGAGGATGACGGAATTGAACAGCTTCTGAAGGGTCTTAAGCACAGGTTTGCCACCAGCTTTCAAAAGCTCAGCCGTAATTCCATCATCACCCGGCGCCTTGTTGTTCTTAAGCTGTTTGAGAGCCATACTAATCTCGTACAGGCTGATGTCCGGGATATCTTCGGTGTAGTGTCGGGTCAACTTGGCTCTGGGGTCTTTTGCCATACTGGTAACAGGTGCCCGTGTTGTCGTGTATAACTGTCCATAGAACCTCTCGACTTCCCTTAAAACCTCGAACTTGGTCGAAACAACTCTGCCGTCATCCGTTTTCAGTCTCGTCAACTGGCTCTGTCCAATCGACAGATCTCTCGCAAAGACTTAAGAGCCTTTGTTCCGCTCGATCGCCGCCTCAATATTGGAAGTATTGAAGCGGCGTATGTCGCGAGTCAGAGACTTGGAGATCTGTCGATTAAGTCGCTTAAATTGAGAGACATCATCAGGGGATTGCAGAGTCATTCCGCGTCTTTCTTCGATGAGTTTGAGGGTATCGTTAGAGATTTTGTTTGTTCTGTTTGTACGGCAGGCCTTATAAAACTTTGACCCAACCGTATAGACAGTTTCCACGAACCTGTTATTATAGTCGTCCACGTCGACGCACTCTCCTAGGCACTCGAAGCGATTTTGTAATTCGAGTTGAAAGCTCTCGGGGTTTTGGATTTGGATGGGTATAGGCCGGAGCGTGGACCTCATCAATCTCGATCTTTCCAGCTGGGGATTAATATTCAATGTGCCTCTTACCAAGCGGTGATCACTGCCAATTTTAACGCTATTGATCACCGAGACATCATTGAATATATGCCGTTTCGTAGATAAGATGAAGTCAATCTCATTTTTTGTGGCACCATCGGGACTAACCCACGTCCATCTGCGATGATCCGGCTTCCTGAAAAATGAGTTCATCATAAAGAGTCCCTCCTTCTCCATAAAGCCGGCCAGCATCTGGCCACGGGCGTTCCGACTTCCAACTCCAAATTGCCCCACTCTCAACTCGTCTCCGCCTCGTTTGCCCAGTTTCGCGTTGAAATCCCCCATGACAACAGTATAATGTGTCTTGGAGGTATGCATGGCTGTAGAAATATCCTCATACATAGCCTCCACTTCATCGTCGGAGTGAGTCGAAGTCGGTGCGTAGACGTGTATGACCTTCAACGAATACCGCTTGGTAATTCTGAGTATAAGGTACGCTACCCTAGACGACACACTCTCGATTTTGACGATGTTGTTCACGAGGGATTTGTGGACGAGGAACCCGACACCACCTAGGGACAGTTGGTCGCCCTCCCGGAAGTAAAGCCGATTTCCGGACTTTAGGATTATCGAGTCCTCCCCCTTTCTTCGGACTTCAGATAGCCCTATAATATCCCAATTTAATCTGCTTACCACTTCCTCCAGTTCCACGAGCTTTTCATCGGTCTGCAGTGTCTGGACATTGTATGTAGCCAGGGCCAGTGGTCGTGCTTAGTGGTAGCCTGGTCGCATCCGGTGATTCTTCGCACCCCCTGCCCCGCCGTTACCGTGACCGCTACCATAGTCCGGAATAGCGGGGCCGCCGGGTACTGGGGACCGTGGCCTGTGTGTGCTTGTCATCGGGGGAGGGGTTGCCATAATCGCCACGCTTGGCAGGCGGGTTGGCGATCGCAGTGCAGTAGATGTAAATGTACCCGAAAGATGCTGCTGCCCATCTTCCGGGTAATAACCCGGAAGATGGGACCCTTAGTCGCCTCTTACGACACCCACGGGAAGAGATGGGGTGGTGCTATTCTTTTAAGTGGCGGCATCACACACCACAAAACGGTTATAACTCGAAATTATTAGTCCTAGAACACTAGTTCCTAAAGAGAAATTATTGTATTCGTCGAGATCTACGTTTCGAGTGACAGCTGTCAAACTTAAACCCGTTATAACTAGAATACTACAGGTCCTAGAACACTAGTTCCTAAAAAAAATTATTGTATTCGTCGAGATCTACGTTTCGAGTGACAGCTGTCAAACTGCGTTATAACTCATAAACTACAGGTCTAAGAACACTAATTCCTAAAGACAAGTTATTGTACTCGTCGAGATCTACGTTTCGAGTGACAGCTGTCAAACTTAAACCCGTTATAACTCGGAAACTTCAGGTCCTAGAACACTAGTTCCTAAAGAGAAACCCAAAACGTAGATCTCGACGAGTACCATAATTTATTTTTAGGAACTAGTGTTCTAGGACCAATCCCTACTGAGTTCAGCGAGAGAGGAGAGATGGGAATAGGGTGTAAAAATTTGCTAGTATAAAATGCTTTTGTAAAACTTGTCGAACAAATCGTGTGGACAGCTCGCGTTAAAAACCCGACGCAATCGACTATATGCGGCGTTATCACAGCGATGGTGTATTTTGAGCTCCGGTTTGGTCGATCCTTAATAAACCTGCATCGCCGACGCAACTTGCGTTTCCTACGCAACATGCGTCGCCGATGCAATTTTGCGTCGGCGCCATTAAAAATTTGTAAAATTTTGAATTGACAGCATAACGCAACCTGCGTCGCCGACGCTTGGTCCGCGCCTAAGACTTATAACGTCTACCCGTTTTGCCCAAATCAGATACCCGTTTTAGGCTCATAAGCGGGCAAAAAAATATTTTTAGATGTTTCTTATTTTTTCTATTTATGAAATATTTGATATAAAATGCTTTAAAATAGTAATTGATATTCAAGTTCAATAAACATCATATCATATAAACTAAATAAATCTATCTCAGATTTACCACATTTTTAGATTTTTTTATCTTACCCGTTCTAGGCCACATTCCCACATGTGTTAAATCGTTAAAAAATTCTACAACAACAAAGGTGTCATAATTTTAAAGGAGATAAAATGATAGATGAATATTAAAGGTTGGAATTGAAGGTTGACGAATCCCAATTATTACTGTTTAGAAATTTATATTTTAGGTACGTTTTGCGACTGCGAAACTTGGCCAGCGATGACGAAACACGTTCGCGAACTCCATGCTAACGAAATGAAAATTGTGCGGTGGATGTGCGGAGTTACGAGACTCGATCGAGTACGTAACGAGTACATCCGTGGTAGCCTTGGCGTGAGGGATATCGCAGATAAGATAGAGGAGGCTCGTTTACGCTGGTTTGATTACGTGTTCCGTAAGCCTCAGGGATATGTGGGAAATAGATGCCTGAATCTGTCAGTATCAGGAAAGAGGCCCCGTGGGCGGCCCAAGAAGCGATGGATTGACATAACCGAGTCAAATGCTAGAGCCAACGGCTTACGACGCGAGGATGCAGAAGACCGGGCAAAGTGTAGAAGATTAAGTAGGAAAGCGGATCCTGGCAGAGGCCGGGATAAGCGCTGGGACGACGACGACGATTTTAGGTAAGTTTTAAGTTATAACAATTGTGTACGCTTGTACAATGTTACATATGGCGCCTTGGAGAGATTGATGACTGACGTCTATTTCAGTGCCACAAACCAGTGGACAAAACTGTAACTAAATATTACCATATTGAAATGTTATGTCAATGCTAACAATAGCGACGCTGTCACTGGGTCTAATAAGTCAAATAAATTTGTGGCACAAGAGACTGCGCCATTTTATTAAATATAGTAACGGTGAGAGTTATTTGTTCGGTAAAACATATCTTTACACTTACATGTCGGGAAAAGACAAAAGAAAATTCTTCCATGAGCGAGTAATGGTCATCAGAACATATTTATCGGGATTCCGTAGCAATAAAGAGGTATCTTTAAGGCTAGAGTGAATAGACTGTTTCAAGACGGGCATGCTTCATCTTTGGCCGCATCGTCACTTACCAACAGGTGAGATGGCGGTCAAATGCCTGCCTTGATTGTTATAAAAAAAAAGGAAATGCTTTTTTCTCGAAACTCTCAAGACCGATTTTGGTGTTGTGCGGCATAAGAACATAGCTGATGGTGATCTATCTATACTTTGTAACCATGTCGCTGCTGGTTCAAAGAATACGTCACTTGTCATACAAATGTGCAGAAGATATTATAAATTTTTCTCTAAACTGCCGGGACCGAATTTGATGTCATGCGGCATAAGAACATTGCTTAAGGTCCATAACCTATACTCCGTAATCATATCGCTGCTGGTTCAAAGAATATGGCACTTTTCATACAAATGTGACAAATAAATAGTTTTTTCTCGAAATTACCGGGACCGATTTTGATGCCATCTTGTACAAATATGCAGTTGAGGCACCCCAACCCATAGGTCATCACCAGAAAGCTGCTGGTTCATAGACCACTTTTGCCCAGTAATAATTTGTGGGGGAACAGCGTAGACTCACCTACCCTTTTCACTATGCAAAAACATCTGATTAGAAATATAGCCAAAATTTGAACTACTGACAGCTATAAATCTTATTTTATACACACAAAATCCTCACTTTATTGTTGAGACTTGTAAATTTGTATGAAAATAGCTCATATTTGTTATCTAACTGTGGTACCAAACCCGACAATATATATAGTGAATGTGTAGACAGACATCCAGACACGGCGTGGGACTTTGTTTTGTAATATGTGGTGATTAATGTGCTGTAATAAATAATAATAGAGTTTCATATTAATAACAGGTCATGCTATGCAGGTACTAGCACTAGCTTTTATACTTTCTGATATTTTTGCAGTAATAAATACAAATAGTATTTTGAACTATTTAGGTTTCTAGAATGAATAATAAAAAGCAGTATAAATATACAATAAAAATACTGTCACATACACAAAAATCTTGCTACAACATACTGACATAAATAAAAAATACTTTAAGACAAGAATTTTCGCAGCCATGGTCTACGCACGGGGCGTTACGGTCGGTTAAGATTTTAATCCTGACCCACGATCCGGTTATAAATTACCGGTTCCCGGGTAAAAATGGATACGTCCCGGTTGTGCCGGCGGATTATGCGGACAATGTTTGCCCTGCATCGACGCCAAGTGAGATTACTTGCTACCCTGATTTTTGCTGTGTCAAGTGATCGTAATATAAGGTATTTAATAGAATAGAAACGCAAAAAGAATACACTTTTTTTGGGTTTTATATTTACACAATATGCTTTCAGCGAGGAGTTGGTGTTATTTCTTTTTTTAGTATTGCATTTGACACCAACGCATTTGATAGAAAGCAACGATGAGGTTGAAAATGAATAGTTCGATTACGGAAAGTAGGCGGGCTCCATACAAACGAAGTTTCTGTGTATGATTGTGAATGTCTGTGATTTGTTAAATTTTCGTTAAACTGTAGGTATATTTTCAAAGTTGAGCTGGATTTAAGATTTGTATTGAAATATTAAATCTCGTACATTTCATTAGCTTTGTTAGATTGATATGAAAAATATAATGAACTTCGTTTGTATAGAGCCCACCTTCTTTTCGTATTAGACCTATCACTTGCATGCTTGCCTAGCTGATACCTATTCCAATGATAACCTTTCATAAAACCAAAAATTTCTCTAATTCAGATTTTATGGGCCCTCAATAATTATCTGACGGGTCCAGACCACCTCTGGTTTCCCTATTGGCTAACGGGTTGTGTGGTTCAGATGGTTGTAGCCAATGGCGACCCACCTACATGACCTGTATGGCAATTCATTATATCTACGTAAAGTGCCAAAACACCACATAATGAAAAACTCTAGTGGAAATGTATTTGTCGCAGCCATCTGGTTCAATAAGCCATTCAATGTGAAAGCAAGTCGGTTAGTTAAACGCCGGCATTTAATTGAGTGGCTAAAGGACAATTAGCCAAGTGGTTGAATGTAACGTTCAGTTACTTGACTAAATGCTATTGAGCCGTTTTGTTAAAGGGGATGTTTAGTTGGAGTAATGTAACTTATGTAATAAAGAAATTATTAGTGGCAACAAATTCATTCATTCAGTAAGCATACAACGAATTGTATTGCAAGTACCTATGCATTTACAACAATAAAAACTTTAAAAATGCAATTGCACGAAACCTTGACAGTCATTATTGTTTCTAATTATAAGTATAAATAGAAACTGAACAAATTAAGTTATCTTAATTCTCACTTAAAGTTATCTTAATTCTTACTGAAAACCATATGGGTACCACAGGTAAAACGAGAAAAGCTTGCTGTGCGAGCTGTCTGACGCCATATTTGTTTTGGCACTACCAGCGCCGAAGTGGATACCATTTGAACTACATTTAAATCACCTGCCTGATTTAGCGTCAGCCGTCTTTAAGGGGCTAACTTACTATAAGCCAACTAGTTAAACGTTGAGTGTTGCAAGTTAAATCAACTATCGGCCTAGGCATTAAATTTAATGCTGGCGTTTAATTAACGGACTAGGCTTCTCATTAAATGGCTGATTTATCCAGATGGCTGCGACATATCCAAAGACGGGCTTCGCCGTGTGTTGGCGAAGAGTTTGAAAGTAGACCCTGGCAGGGATTGACCGCTAAGTTGATCGTCGTTCTCTCTCGAGTAATGCATCAATACCTACCTATATATCATTAGCGATGGATTAGGACCTGCATCAGGAGTAGCAGATGTAGCACATATTTTCAAACTGCATTCCAGCACAGTTTGATACTAGTAAAACATACGATGAAGGGCTTAGAGTATAATGTTCATTTCATTCGTTTTCACAATGACAACACACAGTGCAATCGTGGATGTCACGGGACAGTTACCGTTTCCCATCAGGTATGTCCTATTCATATTATATATAAGTTTATACGTTTGTACGTTGGGTATAGTAATCATTCCCAATATTGTGGCACTGCATAGATAGAATCAGGTTGTGCTTTATAAATCTATAATATATATGTACTATAGTAGGACCACGCTAAGTCCGAATCGCTTTTTTAAAAAAAAAAAATTAAAATCTCTGTATGGCAACTAATGCCATGTCTTTTATCCGTCATAGAACGTCATTCATAAAAGTCATAACAAAGAATTTGACTGATTTGAAAAATATTGTTGAGGCGATTGGCACATTGGAGCGTAGCATTCATTTTGGCAAAATTTGGAAATGTGTAATTTTTATGTTGTTTTATATACAATAAAAAATTTAGAAATTCTCCAAATTGTTATAATCTTTTCATAAAATTATATTATTTAGGCGAAAAATAATTAGAGAATTGAGTAACGGAATACCTATTTGACAATCCTGGAGACCTCACTTCACAGCAGCGGCCTATTTGACGCCTTTTTATGTAAAAAGTACAGCGCCAAAAACTTATCTGACCCGCAGCCCGTGTCAATTGTGTCAAAGTAAAAAACGACGGATCCGCAAGAACACGCGTGGATGCGTTTTCAGTGTTTTCCACTATGAGTAATTTCCATAGAAACCGATGACAGCTCAAATAACTTTAGTCACGCCTAAATAATAATGGACAATGACTGACAAGGACAGATTATCCAATAGATATTGCCATATCCACATTTTATACTTTCTACCACTGTCA
Source organism: Blastobasis lacticolella (assembly GCA_905147135.1). Taxonomy (NCBI): domain Eukaryota; kingdom Metazoa; phylum Arthropoda; class Insecta; order Lepidoptera; family Blastobasidae; genus Blastobasis; species Blastobasis lacticolella. Next base: position 10,299,194 of record LR990045.1, read on the forward strand.
GTTGATTCGGACTAAGCGTGGTCCTATTATAGTCATTAGGTTGAGATTATAATAAAAAATGAAATTGATAAATTGTTGATTAGAAACACTTACCAGAAAGTACCTACGTCATGATTATAAGCAGAACAACATGAAGATCACTTTAACTGCGTCTTTAATTTACACTGAGAATGTTTTGTTTCGTGAATTTGTTTTATTGCTCTTGTTTTGTTTATACGTGCAGCACGCGGCTCGGTAACGTGGAGTCGGGCGGTGAAGTCAATTGTCATAGTGACAGTGACGGACGTTCCAAAATTTTTTTTTTTAAAAGCTCTGGCTATACCATCAGGAATACGCGCCATTTGCTTCCGTACCGTATTGACTGATCGCAACAGCAGCGGGCCAAACAAACCGTTGCCGACACGACGATGCCATGGCGCAAAGCATTTTTTATTGTATTGACGTTCAAAAGTGTTTGTGTAAACCAAACTTGAGTAAAAAATATTTGAATTTGACTTTGACTTTGACTATACAGGTCGATTCTCTGCCAACATTAAACTATCCTGCAGTTTTCCGGGACTAATACAGTGGCTCAATTGGCTTTAAATTATTAGAAATAATATTATAAGGGTGTTCAAGTAATCTCCGAAAGTAAGTACAGATCGCGGCGCGTAAGTTGAAATTATGTTGCAAAATACTAGGATCTAATTATAAAAAAAACATATTTTTAATAAGGTGTTTTGTTTAAGATTTTTCTATTTCCCGGTCAACCGCGGAGCATTCCGTCTAAGTCTTATGTCCACAATTATGCATGCGCGGCGACCGCCATTTTGGTTCAACTTACGCGCCGCGATTTATTTTCGATTTCGAAAATTGTTTTACGTTACCTTCATTATTACCAAGTGTCTCGGGGTACTGAGGCCTAATCATAAGATGGTAATCGCCTTGAATTATTAGCTTGGCGTTAATGTCCCGGTTGTGCTCTCGCGTACGAGGGCCCAGGGTTTGCCTTGACCATGATCCAGGATTTCGCAGATCAGATAATTACAGTGGGGCAACTGCCATCTGACCTCCGTGACCCTGCCACCGGGAGAACCTGACCAGATTAGATCAGGTTGCACATTCAGTCGCCTTAATTTGCCGGTTTCATCACGATGTCTGTGACATCAGTAAGTATGTGTAGAAAAGTACCTTGAATATTTTTACCATGAAAATCAATTCATTTTCATTTAACTACCTTATTTTTTAGCAATAAAACTGGAAGCAAAACATTATTCTAGGAATATAGGCCAGTCAAATCTTCCAAAAAAATGGCCCTAAAACGCAAAGCGCGATGTAACGCTGAATTTTTGGTATGTTATTTGGACCCTATAAAAGAGTGTGAAACTCCATTTTGCAAGCAAAAAAAAATTGTGCTTCCTGCGTAATACGTGAAAAACTGCGATATTTTCGGACTTATTTTACTTTCTGGTATAAAAATAAAAAACTATGCATTTTCGACCAATGAAGCTTAATGGCTTTTAAAGTTCATAATATTTGCCACTATTTAAGCTCAAGCGCAGCTCTTCAAAATGTACAGTGACCAAGTTATGACTCTTCGAAGATGGTCAATTTTTCCGGAAAATTTACAATTTTAAGTTTTGCTCCCGTCCGGAGCAAATTATTGATAAAATCGCTAGTCCTATGATAAAAGTAACTAAAAGAAAGTTGTAGTACATTTATTTTCTTTCATTGAAGTAGAAAACGAACTAAGTGAGACTAATAGTTTACTTACAATATTGAAAATGATTTTTTGAAGAATTCTGTGAATACTTATTTGTGTGAATGGTACCAAAGTACTTATGCTATGCTTGTTAGAAATTACGTTTTAATAATAATAACATACCATCACAAGGTGCCAATCAGCTTTCGAGACCGTTCTATCAGTCTCAGGGTCCAGTGGAAGATATTTGTCAACCTCGCCAATGAATTGCTCGCTTTGATTCGAGCGATTCAATAACTGAACCCAGGGCCGTTTGTATGTTAGTTTGAAGTTGCTTAGTTTTACCATGGGTTACTGACATTCTACCGAGTTCTATTGAAATCGTAATAATGTATTTTTTTTACATTATTTGGCTTTAGTGTTGTATATACATTCATACGACGACGACATTAGGGCCTTCAAGGAACAAGCCTCTATAAACGAATTCTCGACACCAATGGCAGGCTCGGTAGAACAGTCCTTAGTAAGTACGCTTTATGGCGCCTAAAACTAAAAAAATGATGGTTTCATTCCTCCTATTGCGGTAGGGACTACTTACCGACGCCGGTTTTCCATCCCTCAGCCCAGCAAATTACTTCCAGCATATCCAACTCGACTTTGGATCTAAAGGTGACTGCGAAGCCGCCGTCCACGCCATTAGAACTTTCCTCCAAAGTAATAGTGTTGAAGTCGTACTGAAGGGTGACGTAAAATGGATTCAACTACGTCGATTGCTGGTCGTGCTTTGCGTTGCTTGGTCAAATACAATCTAAGTTGCCGGCCGCTTATAAGTTGATGCGGCAATGCTACAAAAAGCCGAGCAATCTTATATACAAAGGCTACCTCTTGCAATCAGTAGTCGGCTGCCAGCAATAGGCGACTCTCGAAAAGCTAAATTCTAAATTTAACATGTGGTAGTACGACCTACTTAGAACACGGGATCCTACGAGGGGATGCGAACACGGTTTTACAGGATTTTCAGCTCCTCATGGGCGAGTAGAGGGTGATTGGTGTGCAGTCCGAGGGCTGGTACCATTTCTGCAGCTTTTGACGCTGTTACTATTACAATGTCGTCGACAAGGCGTGACTTCACCTTCTAGGTAGTTTTGATTAATCCCTCTCGGACTTCATTAAAGAAAAAATTCCAATTCTATTGTTGTGTTTTGCGGTGTTGTCAACAATACAGTGAAACATATTCTTATATTTTAATTCTTAGCATAAATCTCGATAATTCATCTTGGACACAGATGGATGTGGAGGTCTAGGCGTTAGGAAAGTTTCAGATGTGTCCCTGTCAGCTTTTCTGTCCTCGGTGCATAGTTTACAGTATCCAGTGTAGAAGTTATTATCTAAACTAGGGACTTTTATTACGGCGTATTCTATCGAGGCCAAATAAATGCCTTTGGCACGAGGCTTTTCCGGAGGCCGAGCTCCCGAAAAATTCCTGTTCCCAGCGGCTATGGGGCGAGCCTCGCTGCAGATTGGTGCGAAGCAATCTTTTAAGCGCACCAACCAACTCTGCAGAGCGTGCCCGTTTGCTGGCTGCTGGCGAGTGTAAATCGGGTCTCTAACTTCAGGCAATGTCTTCTAAAAATATTGGGACACTTCTCGACCGCGTTACGCATTATATCATCCGCCGGGCCTTCACCTCCGCTGGAGCACCCGCTAAGCTTAAGCCAGGTGGTTTAGCCCGTGATGACGGTAAGAGGCCCGAAGGGATGACACGCCCGCCCTGGGAGCTGGGACGACGTTTGGTCAGGGACACCACGTGTAGCGATACCCTTGCACAGTTCCATCTTCCAGTAACGGCCCGATGCCGTCTCAACTGAAAGTGTCAAACGGCGCAAGTGTTGGTGGAAATCACATATTTACGCCGTTTGGTGTGGAAACCCTTGAATTCTAGTGTCCATGCGCACACTCCCTATTTCGGGAGCTAGCTAAGCGCTTGGTCGATATTACTAAAGACCCATAGGGCTGACTTCCACTTCGGACGGGGGACAATACGGCCAGCCTTCCGAGCAGCATTCCTAATAGTTCTAATACCGTGGACCTTGGACAAAATTATTTTATTTTATTTATTTATAACACTTTATTGTACATTAAAGGAAATCGTAAAAATACAGTTTAAAAACAATATAAGTACAAGGGCGGCCTTATCGCTGAGAGCGATCTCTTCCAGGCAACCATTTACACATAAACTAATAATAGAATATTAACATTTTAGGCAATGTACAAAATATAATACTAACATAAACAATAGCAACTACTTATATACATATCCAATAACATAAACAATACATAACAAATAAATACAGTGTAAATAAATTAGTGATTGTTTTATTAAGTTAGTTGTTATTTGTAATTTGTATTATGTCAGATTAGTATTCATAATTTGTATTATGTCAGATAAGTATTCATAATATGTATAATTGTTATTTCTACCTTAATAAATACTTTATATTTCAAAAATTTATTTTTACGTTCTCCTCGTTTTTTTAAGATTGTGAATGAACCATTAGTCTCACATAGTTCGTTCTGTACATAATTTAAAGCAAATTAAATGTACTACAACTCTCTTTTAATTTTTTTTATAATAGAACTAGCAATTTTACCAATAATTTGCTCCGGACAGGAGCAAAACCTAAAATTTTTGTTTTTCGGGAAAAATAGACTATCTTTAAAGAGTCATAACTTGGTTGCTATACGCTTTATAGAGCTGTGTTTGGGCTTAAATCCTTGAAAATTTAATCAATTTTAAAAGCTATTAAGCTTTGTTGGTCGAAAAATGCATAGTTTTTTATTTTTAGACCTGAAAGTGAAAAAAGTCCCGAAATTTCGCAGTTTTTCACGTATTACGCAGGAAGCACAATTTTTTTTGCTTGCAAAATATAGTTTCACACTCTCTTAAGGGGTCCAAATAACATATCAAAAATGCAGCGTTACATCGCGCTTTGCGTTTTAGATGTAAGATTTGACTGGCCTAATAGGTAGACAGCGCAATTACAGGCATGAGGCATTTCAACTCATAGTGACAGAGCACCTACGGTTCTGCATTGTTGTTGCCTGCAACCTAAATGCATGAATCGTAGATGTTATAGCTTCAGTTACTGCTTACTATCAGGTGGGTTGTCACTGCGTCACATAAACAAAGGTATTTAGGTATAGGTATAGATACATTCGAGTAGTTCTTGTGCGTATGTCACCATTTTGGCTTAAACAGGTACATTTATATAACTATTTAGCTATTATTGTCAATTACCTTTTAGACGTTTAAATGCTAAAATCGAGTCCATTGTCACTGTATTTACTATTGTTTAAAACTAATAAATTATACCTCGCTGTTTATAGAACAAAAAGAATAGGTACGAGTATTAATAGACATTGATTTAATTGACCGCATTGAAATAGGCTCAAGGCATATTTTAAAATATGAAAGATAAACTATTCCGGGAATCATGAAAAATTCAAAAGCATTTACTGGTTTCTATCGCAAATCAGTTTTTTCTATGTAAATCGGTTAAAAGTCGTCCACTTTTTTACGATACCGTGCTGATTTGAACCCTAATACGCGTACTAATAGAGATAATTATCGAATGTAAAATTTTGTAGCTACGCAATTAAAATGATTATGCCATCCTATCTACTGCCTAAGGCTATTCTCAATTACAAAATAATCTCGCCCTAACGACCGGTAATTCGGAAAGGGATTTTTAATCAAACTCCTGGAGCCCCACCGATAAAATATGGGGCCGTTAAAATTTTACGTGCTCACTAAAGAGCAGAATTACCCACCCAATCTATTATCGTTCGTTCCCTGGATTTTATTCGGGCGTGAAGTGCTGTGGTGTGGTGCCGGCCTCCGGGGCACCGCTGACTTTGGTTTTGGTATTCCATTTGTGTAGTCGACTCTTTGTGTTGTACGTTCTTGATAGAACTATTTTTTATAGACTAGTGGACCCGGCGCAATTTCGTTCGCTTACACCCACTTTACCCATACCTACCCTTTTTTCTTGCGTGGTTTATAAACCTTCTCTTGATTTACTCTATTCATTGTTGAAAACCGCATCGAAGTCTGTTGCATAGCTTAAAGATTTAAGCGTCCATAAATACATAGGGACAGATGGCGAGAAACGACTTTGTTTTATTATGTATGTATCTGTTTAGATTAAAACACTTTTATACACTTGTTCTACGTACAAAGTTTAAAAGAAAATCGCATCCCTGTCTGTCCCTATGTATCTATGTACGCTTAGATCTACACCACACAACGGATTTTAATGCGGTTTTTAACAATTGATAGAGTAATTCAAGAGGAAGGTTTATATGCAACAAAAAAGGGAAAGTAGGTATACGGTAGGTGTAGAGTAGATATAAGCTAGTAGGTAGTGTAGGGACCCACCTAAAGTAGGGTTATGATTAGAGTAGGGTTAGGGTAGGACGCCATGCCAACGAAGTCATGCCGGGTCTACTAGTATATTATATTTATTAACTTTTATTTAATTGCGATCGGTTTGGTTTAACTTTAGATACTTCAAGTTCTTGTATTTTTGAAATGAGTTTACTTACTTTTGTATACTGTCTTAGACCAATGTCTACATCCTTATGGCGTGGATTTCTTGAAGCAATCGCGGATTAGAGGTACTTATGTCGAAGAATTATTACCTATGTTTGTCTGTTTCTAGAATATTCTAATAGCAAATAAAGTAACGACGATAATCTTATCTAATTCTCTACTTTAAAAAAATATATAGTCGTCTTGGCGTTAAAGTTTCGGTTGTGCTCTCGCGCAAGAGGGTCTGGGCTCCGCCTTGACCATGATCTAGGATATTGGCAGATCAGGTAATTACAGTGGAGCGACTGCCATCTGACCTAAGTTAACAGGGGTATCTGACCAGGGGTATCTGATATGCATAATGGCAACAATATCCAAAAATTACGGTGATACGAGATTCAAAATAGTTTCAGTAACAACTGGGTTGATTGGTCATCTTGCCCCGTCCGGGACTACAACCTTTGGACTAGATGTTACACTGCCAGTAGTACGGTCACTTGGCTAAAAATACTGCTGAGACACTAGCTCTACCTGTGGTCATTGAGGATGTTCAGGTCACGTCATAAAAAAGTGTCCTAAGGCTGCCGAACCTGCTAAGTGTGCTACGTGCTAACGCCCCAAAAACCAGCTAGCCATAAAACTGGAGACACATCGTGCCCCGCGAAAAAGAGTGCTGAAATGAGGCTTATCAGTTTAATTGATTACGAGGCAAACAGCGAAAAAACAGCGCAGCTCACAGATAGATACTATGTGATACTTATTTACCTAAATACGTTTTCCTACGAATATCATTACAAAAGAAATAATTAGCAAATAGTTTTTAACGCCATCAAGAATCATTTATTATCTAATATGTGACCCAGATTCCGGACTATGGTAGTGGGGCAATTTGGAATTGGAAGTCGGAACGCCCGTGGCCAGATGCTGGCCGGCTTTATGGAGAAGGAGGGACTCTTTATGATGAACTCATTTTTCAGGAAGCCGGATCATCGCAGATGGACGTGGGTTAGTCCCGATGGTGTCACAAAAAATGAGATTGACTTCATCCTATCTACGAAACGGCATATATTCAATGATGTCTCGGTGATCAATAGCGTTAAAATTGGCAGTGATCACCGCTTGGTAAGAGGCACATTGAATATTAATCCCCAGCTGGAAAGATCGAGATTGATGAGGTCCACGCTCCGGCCTATACCCATCCAAATCCAAAACCCCGAGAGCTTTCAACTCGAATTACAAAATCGCTTCGAGTGCCTAGGAGAGTGCGTCGAGGTGGACGACTATAATAACAGGTTCGTGGAAACTGTCTATACGGTTGGGTCAAAGTTTTATAAGGCCTGCCGTACAAACAGAACAAACAAAATCTCTGACGATACCCTCAAACTCATCGAAGAAAGACGCGGAATGACTCTGCAATCCCCTGATGATGTCTCTCAATTTAGGCGACTTAATCGACAGATCTCCAAGTCTCTGACTCGCGACATACGCCGCTTCAATACTACCAATATTGAGGCGGCGATCGAGCGGAACAAAGGCTCTAAAGTCTTTGCGAGAGATCTGTCGATTGGACAGAGCCAGTTGACGAGACTGAAAACGGATGACGGCAGAGTTGTTTCGACCAAGTCCGAGGTTTTGAAGGAAGTCGAGAGGTTGTATGGACAGTTATACACGACAACACGGGCACCTGTTACCAGTATGGCAAAAGACCCCAGAGCCAAGTTGACCCGACACTACACCGAAGATATCCCGGACATCAGCCTTAAGAGATTAGTATGGCTCTCAAACAGCTTAAGAACAACAAGGCGCCGGGTGATGATGGAATTACGGCTGAGCTTCTGAAAGCTGGTGGCAAACCTGTGCTTAAGACCCTTCAGAAGCTGTTCAATTCCGTCATCCTCGAGGGCAAAACGCCGGAAGCATGGCACAGAAGCATAGTCATATTGTTCTTCAAGAAAGGTGATAAGGCTCTCTTGAAGAACTTCAGACCAATATCGCTGCTGACCCATGTCTATAAGCTGTTTTCGAGAGTCATTACGAATCGTCTCGCACGCAGGTTTGATGACTTCCAGCCTCCCGAACAAGCCGGATTCCGAAAAGGTTTTAGTACCATAGACCACATACATACGCTGCGGCAGGTTGTACAGAAGACCGTAGAGTATAACCGGCCATTATGCTTGGCGTTTGTGGACTATGAGAAAGCCTTCGATTCGATCGAAACTTGGGCGGTGCTCCAGTCTCTACAGCGGTGCCAAATTGACTATCGATATATCGAAGCACTGAAGTGTTTGTACGAAAACGCCACTATGTCAGTTCGTCTCCAGGACAGGACCACAGAACCTATTCAGCTGCAGCGAGGTGTTAGACAAGGTGATGTCATATCACCGAAGTTGTTCACCGCTGCACTGGAGGATATCTTTAGGCTTCTGGACTGGGACGGACTTGGCATCAATATTAACGGCGAGTACCTCACGCACCTCAGATTTGCTGACGATATCGTAGTCATGGCTGAAACCCTGGAAGACTTGGGCAAAATGCTCGATGACCTCTGTAGTGCCTCTCAACAAGTAGGTCTTAAAATGAACATGGACAAGACGAAAATTATGTCGAATGTCCATGTTGTGCCTACTCCAGTGACAGTTGGAGGCACTCCACTTGAAGTTGTTGACGACTATACATACCTAGGACAAATAGTCCGGCTAGGTAGGTCCAATTTCGAGAAAGAGGTCAATCGACGAATCCAACTCGGTTGGGCAGCGTTCGGGAAGCTACGCCACATATTTTCGTCCCAATTACCGCAGTGTCTCAAGACGAAGGTCTTTGACCAATGTGTGTTGCCAGTGATGACTTACGGATCTGAAACGTGGCCACTCACTATGGGCCTTATAAGAAAGCTCACTGTTGCCCAAAGGGCAATGGAAAGAGCTATGCTCGGAATTTCTTTGCGCGATCGAGTCAGAAATGAGGAGATCCGCAAGCGAACCAAGGCCACCGACATAGCTCTAAGGATTGCCAGACTGAAGTGGCAGTGGGCAGGGCACATAGCTCGAAGAACAGATGGCCGATGGGGCAGTAAAGTTCTCGAGTGGCGACCACGTACCGGTAGACGCAGCGTGGGTAGGCCTCCTACAAGGTGGACCGACGACCTGGTAAGGATCGCAGGTACCAGCTGGATGCGGAAAGCACAGGACCGGTCTTTGTGGAGATCTCTGGGGGAGGCCTATGCCCAGCAGTGGGCGTCTTCTGGCTGATATGATGACCCAGATTCAAGAGCCTCATTATACTTGTTACTGTAATCATATTTATTTTAAATTATATAATTAGTAAATTATTTTTGTACAAGACTTAATCAACATTTTAATTGTTTAGTAATGCGTATTATATAAGCTCTAACCTAGATGACCTATTAACCTTAATGTTTAAGATACAGGTAAACTACTAACTTAGTTTAGGCATCTAGTTTAACGATAATTTGCAAGGATGTACCTATGAACATTTTGCTTAAATAAGAATTGCTGTTGTAACTTGATTTGTTTTACCATATTATGTACAAAAGCAACTGCTGCTGCTATTGCCCGGGGTCCGCTGGGGTTTTGGCAGATCAGCTAGTTATTGTAAAGCGACTGTCACCTGAAATACGTGACCATATTAACAGGGTAACCTGACCAGGCTCTCTCACTTGCGAATCCGACCCTTTAGCCAATAGGCTATTGACGCTCCTGAAGGGAACGACTATTATTTTAAGCGTCACTCCAGTTTTAGGCAAAGTAGAAGTTGCTTGTTTTTAATACACACCTTAACAGTTGTATGTTTTTTCGTGTACTATTTTGTTACATAAAAGTAAAATTACTAGAGAGACAGTTCAAATAAATATTTATCCTGAGTACCCAAGAGCCTAATGCTAAATCTCTTTATAACAGTTATAATAATACTTTTATTTTATTTCAATTTGTGTCCTCAGTTCTTATCTGTTAGTCACTCGGTATTCGATCTCGACGAGGGGTAATTAACTTTTGCGTGGTATTTTCTATTTGTTTACACTAGTTTAGTGACCGGATTAAGAGGAGAGCGTCGGCGCCGGCGCAAGCCAGTACTCATTCGATTTTAGGAGCAGGAGGGTGCCTCGTGTCGTGTACTTAAAATGAATTAAGTCGTGCAGTATTTTGTGGTATTTAAGTGATTTCAGTGTTTTGGTGAGTTCTAAATAAGCAAATCTAATTTATGAATTAAATCACTTTTTGTACACTAGTTCAAAACCGCTTGTTCCGCAAAACAAACCTCGACCTTTGCGGAACACCGTAATAAGGAAAACCATATTTTTAACTCAGATAATGGCATAAAAAACCTTCATATAGCTGGTAAAGGACGTATACTGGATGACTAGAAGCTATAGAAGTGAACAGACTGAAGAAGGATAATATAATTAATGACTAAATTTCCTTATCGACATCACCTATTTTAAATTATTTTAAATGTTCGGTATAATTTATATTTTTTTGCCATTTATTTAAATGTATAACAATTGACATACCTTAAAAAATTAAACTACTTGTAATTTGTATTATGTTGACATACTGTACATTTCTCTGCACTGTGACATCCTAACATTATTGTATACTGTCGGTACCCACATCAATTTTAAATTATTATTTGTCGGTAAGCTTGTAAACAAAATATAAAATAATTGCCTGAAGATGAGTAATTCGAAACCGGTTGCAATTTAATAAAATTGTATAATAAAGTGGAACTAGTGTACAAAAAGTGATTTAATTCATAATAATGGAGTTCCATCATGAAGTGACATCGCAAAGTGTTAAATATTTAAAAAATTAATTTAATATTTGATAATAAGTATATGTATTATTTGTGTGGTGAATCCGGAATTCTTAAGTTGGTTTGTCGATATCGTTGGTGCACGTGTTAATAGTTTATATTGTTAGATTTTTAATACTACGCAGTGGTGCGGGCGCGCGTCTGGTTGTTGTTGTGTTTTGTTCTTTGGTATTAGTGATTGTGCAGTGTTAATATATACATAGGACTTCAGCTCAAGGATCCTCGGTTAGTACGCTTGCTTGTAAAAGCTTCATTTACCTTAATAATGTTGGGTATGTTTAATATAAATGGCAAACAAAAATGCAAGGCGTCCGCCTTGCACCGTGATTTCCGATGATGTTTATAAATATATATTTACTACACTTCGTTATATTTCTTGATATAATATAAGGTTTTAAACAACAATTCTTTCTTGAAAAAAACATGTAGTGTAGTGAGATAATGGACTTTCTCAGATTGCTTCACAACTGCAAACTGCTTCACAATTAATTTTCAATTATTCTCAAAAATGTCCATGCGCTATTGTTGCCGAAGGCTGTGACGTTATCGCATTCCATTCTCAAACTTGCCTCGTTCGGTAAAGCCGGATCGTCAAAAGGGATCTCGGATTCGATGGCGTCACGCGATAAAAGCCAATGGCCAGTGTTCTTTTTAACACTTTTGTAGTTTTTCCATTTGGTTATTCAGGTCCTAGTGTCCCGCATAGGCTGGGGGCCGGTTTGTTTTATAAATAAGGCCTTTGTCTGTATTAGTTTGCTCTTCAGAGTGGGATCGTGTCGCGTTATGTTATTTGTGTTGTGCTATATTTTATGGTAATTAACTTATTTGGCTTATTTATAATTATTAAAAACAATACAAATTTTAATTTAGAATCTGCGACGTTTAATTAAATTAATTTTCAATGTAAAATTTATTGTTTAGTGAAAATACATTTCTTTTAGAGATAAGAAGTGCCTGTTGTGTCGTAAATAATCTGTACTTTCTTTTAAGTTTTCTTGTGTACAATTGACTGTTAAATAAATAAATAGACTGTTATATGAAATATAGGAAATCCGAATTCTTGTGTTGATTTGTAAAATTCGTTCGTTCATGTCTTCATTGTCAACATAAGTGAGTTTGTCGGTTAGGCTTGTTTTTCCCAAAACGGTTTATACACGCATAATTTTTGCGGGTAAATTTCAACTTTGGCTGCTATAATTCTAAGAAAAATGTCAATTTCAAATCGAATTAGATTAAGAAAGTCTAATTAATAAAAATTAACATGATTTATTATATACATACTTGTGTTTTACAAAAAGGTTTATCCACGCACATTTTATGTAGATAAATCTTAACTCTGCCTGTCATAATTCTTAGACAGCCGGTCTTTGGGAAGAGGAGGGTTTTTGGAAAAGACGTTGACGATGGTAGGTTCATGTTCATAGTAAGATGATAGAAAGTATTTGTTTGTGAATTTAGTTGTCGTAGTTTTGGTGATCGGTCGGGTTTTATTTGGCAAAACATTTAAAGTATCAATAAATAATACCGCAGTTAAATATATTACAGAACAGTATTGCGCTTGTTAGATATTATAATTATTTTATGTTAATTTGATGGTTTATTTAATAGAATATAGTTTGTAAATATTTCCTTTTAAAGTATTTACGTATAGTAATTAATATTCTGTGCAGTTTTCAATGTTTCCGAACGAAATGTTCGTTCTTTATTTCAGAACGAATCTCTTTAACAGATTAAGTACTAATTAACTGAAAGATATATTTGTAATTGTGTAATAAATCCTATAATGATTAATAATAGTTTTAAGAACTATTTCGATGTCTTTGGTTAAGTATTTTGGCACAATAACTTCATATTTAACTGGCAGTGTAATAACGTCTTATGATTGGTTGAAATATGTACCGGCTTCCGATTTCCGGCTAAACGTTGGGTATATAAACCTAGTTGAATCAGACGAAAGGACTTTTTGCTTCAGACCAGCCACACAGTTAAGAATAAACTTGTATTGTATTACTTTGGTGCCTATTGCTGATTTCTAAATGATTTATTTGTGTAATCCTCAGGCGATATAGCCGCGATACTTCATTTTGCTATGTTTTGTTATGTTTAGAATACATTAGCATATTTCCCATGTTCATTTGTTAGCTATGACTGCTATCCTATATAAATAACTTATCTCATTTAATCTAATCTGTGTTTGAATGTGAATATCCTTTCCTGAATAAATAGAAATGTATATTTAACTAATGTGCCCTATTTTTCATTTCTATTTTTCTAACTCATATCCCCTAAATACTTAAATTCACACATTAGATCGGTACACTCTATCTATTTTTCTAACACGCTCATCGTCCGTTGCGGTCATTTTGCTCTTTGTACTAAAATTTGTTTGCTCGTGTTTTGCTAGTATAAATGTTATTATATGGTGAATATATATTTTTTTTTGTTATCCGGCAGACAAACAGGCATGCGGGCCACCTGATGGAAAGTGGTCACCGCCGCCTATGGACATCAGCAACACCAGGGGAGTCACCAATGCGTTGCCCGCCTCTGAAGAGACCTCTAATATACCTCTTGAATGATCCCATGTCATAATCCAAAGGAAACACTGTGGCTGGGAGCTCATTCCACATCTGAATAGTACGAGCGAGAAACGTTCTTTCAAACCTTCGCGTGGTGACCAATAGAGGGTCTTCGTAGTGGGGATGAGAACCCAGCCCACGGCGGGTGGTGCGATGGCGGAATTGTGCTGTTGGCACCAGATCGAAAAGTTCCTCGGAAGGGACACACAGGGAGCCAAAGTCCCTTTGGTTAGCCAGTGGTTCTAACTTGCTTGTTTGTATGGGATCGTCGACAATTCGTACGGCGCGTCTCTGTACGGAGTCCAGAGGATTAAGCAGGTCGGCAGTTTCGCCGGCCCAAAGATAGGAACAATACTCCATATGAGGCCTTGTACAGCAGCACCGGGGCCTCCCCTGGGTGAAGTATCGCTTGGACCGGTTAAGCACTCCAAGCTTTTTCGAAGCCAGTTTGGCCTTACCTTCTAGGTGACTCCGGAACCGCACGCTATCCGATATGTCGACACCAAGGATCCCGATACTATTTGAGATGGAAAGGGGTATTCCTTGGAACTGCGGCACTATGACAAAAGGATCCTTTTTGGCAGAAAATGCGCAGACCTGTGTCTTTGAGGGGTTGAATTCCACCAGGTTCAGTCTGCCCCAGTGAGCAACTTGCTCCAAGGAGTGTTCAATCGCTGACATAAGTCTTATTCGGCTTTCCGACACCACGAAACGAGGGATATTCGCACGGGCACTGTACATCTGCATAGCAGTGAATACTGGGAATATTCAGCATATCATTGATATGCAGAAGAAACAGCGTGGGAGATAGCACTGAACCTTGGGATACTCCAGCATTAATGGTCTTGGTATCGGAGCAGCATCCGTCGACAACGACTTGGATGCTCCGTCCAGACAGAAAGCTGAATACCCAATTGCAGAGCCCTTCGGGGATACCGTACTTCGGGAGTTTTGTTAGCAGTGCCCTGTGTCAGACCCGATCAAATGCCTTGGCTATATCAAGACTGACAACCAGAGCCTCCTCCTTGCTCTCGACGGCCTCAGCCCACCGGTATGTTAGGTACACAAGAAGGTCACCAGCTGAGCGACCAAAGCGAAAGCCATATTGACGGTCACTGATCAGCTGGTGGTCCTCTAGGTATCTGAAGAGCTGGACATTGATATCCCGCTCCATCACTTTAGAGAGCAAGGAGGTTACCGCTTTAGGCCTGTAATTTGATGGGTCTGAATTATCACCCTTCTTGGGTATCGGATGCACATGGGCTAGCTTTTACAAAGACGGCACCGTTCCAGAGGTGTAGGAAAGCTTGAAGACGCATTAACACGGGAGACAACTCGGGAGCACACTTTTTGAGAACGATAGCCGGAATGCCATCAGGTCTACTGGACTTCCGGATATCTAGGGAGAGAAGCACACGTCTTATGATTTTTTGGGTGAAACGAACCTCGCGCATGATGCCCTCACACCGTGAGATGGTAGGCGGTGCAGCTCCCCCATCATCCTGAGTTGAGTTATGAGCAAAGAGATTTCCCAAGTGATCGGCTTTCTCCTTTGCTGTGTGGGCCAATTGGTCATCCGGCTTGCGCAAAGGTGGAAAGGTGGTCCGACAAAAGTTCCTCTTGACAGCGAGAGACCAAAAAGCACGGCTCCAGAGGGGTAGCTGATTAGTTTCTCTCCAATTCCGCCGATGAATTTGAATTTTGCTCTGGCCATTACCCTCTTTGTAAACCTCAATACAGCGTTGCACTTTTTCCTCAAAATGTGGGTGTTAGGGTCCTTCTGGGCCCGAGCCACCGTCTAGGCACGAAAAGCATCCTGCTTCAGGCGAGTTGCCTCAGCACTAGGCCTGTCGTACCAGGGCTGACTCTTGCCGCCGAGACGGACTACAGAGGACGGAATAAAACACTCCATTCCCTGCAGTATGACATCAGCTACAGTACCAGCACAGATGTTGGTGTCATTTGAGGAGAAGCAAAGCTGTATCCACGGGTACGACGCGAAGAATTCTCGCAATCCATCCCAGTCTGCTGAACCATAATGCCATACCTTGCGTGACCCATTGGGGCGAGGCAGTTCGGGTATAGCAAGAGGCGCCTCGGAACGGACCAGGCAGTGGTCTGATGTCCAAAGAGGGGCATCGACGGACACCTGACAACCGTTTTGGTGGGTGGTGAGCAGAAGGTCTAATAAAGAGGGATCACGGCCCACAACATTCGGTAAGTAGTGTAGGATCTTACTTTGCCTTATGTAATACTTACGGTTATGAGGACTCCTGTTTAAACGTTGTTTTCAACACGTTGACACTTTTATTCTTAATTTTTCCACCTTTATTAGTTTATTATGGGCATCTTTGGATCTGGCCCTTCAGGCTCTGATTGCCAATCATTATTTCCTGGAAAATATGTTAATTCTGTATTTGATGTAACTACGTTTTTACTAATGTGTTTAATTTAAATTGAATATAATAGAATATAGGGTTTTGCTTTGACTTGTGTTAATACTTACGGTTATTAGGACTATTAGACACATTTTTGTGTAGCATGTTGATGCTTTTTATTTTCAAATTGTCACTTTTTATGGGTATCTTTGGATTTGGCCCTTCAGGCTCTGATTGTCCATAATTCCTCCCTGGAAAATTAAGTTTATTCTGTATATCAGACTATGTTGATTACTACGTTCTATTAATGTTTTGATTATAATAGATTTTGGGGAATGTTCTTTTGATATATAGACACCCAAATGATAAAAGTAATGATGGTTTCCGAATGAACAGCAGGGGGCAATGGCGTGTGTCTGGATTCTTACCTTCGTAACTTCTTGTTTTTTAAATATTATGGATCCGGACGGGCCCCAATGCTTCGGAAGTTGCATTCGATAGGGTTTGATTTATATACAGTTTCCAATACGAATTATACACATAAATCCGCATTTTTATTGAGAGCGGGTTCTTTCTGTTATTTTACTCTTGTCATGTCATTTGATGACAAGTGAAATTTTTAATAGTCAAAGGAGATTTTAATCTTTTTTGTGCCTCTCTTATTCTAGATAACTGCTGGATCCAATTCCTCATCAGGTCGGCATGAATTATATTCTTGGCTGTCGAACACCAGACCGTCCGAAAATTAATATGGACCATTTCGGGAACTGGCTGGTTGACTATGACTGACTACTGGCCAACAAGATCTTATCTTCCTTTGTGCCAAATGGTTCCAGAAGGTTTTTAAACGAGGACCCGAGCCTTCAGTAGAGGAAGCAGAGAGGGATTCAGTTTAGTTTTGTTTTCCCAGCCTTCGGCCTTGGAGGTGAATAGTTTATAACGTGACGTTACCTTGAGATAATAAATCGCCAAAAGTTATTATGTGTGCAGTATAAATCTAAAAAGTATATGCTATGAAGCATCAAATTCTATCTCCGAAGACCCAGTTCTAAGGATATGCACCTAGTCGCATTAACCACCAACTCCTATAAGAATCCCAAGCTGACGTAGTCACTCAACCAGTTCACAAACCGGTACTTTCGGTCTGCGTTGAAAAGTGAAATAAGTGCGCCAGCCCGGACAGAAGGTTATGTGGACAAACTCTTTTTTATAACGTTTGTGCTTTTGTAGATTATTTTTGATAAATTCCTTGTTTTAAATAGATTACAGATGGACTGAATACATACCCACTACCCTGATTCTTTTGTTTTCTTTGCTCAAGGGGTCGGCTACACCTCTCATAAAATAGCTAGCTACTGACCTCTAACAGAGCATTCCTTATTTTACAACTGAACCTGACCCACTGCTAGGCAGTTTGTTACGTTACAGTAGGTGGGTTCTGACACCAGTTGCGTGACACCATGGGCCAGAGAAAATTCATGGGCGGACCTCCCGGCCGGGTTAGTACGACGGCTTGACCCTAGCCACTCAGTGTGGTGACCGTTAAAGTCTCCTAGGACTTCCAACTCGGCTGAAGGATACCGCTCAAAGACTTTGTCGGTAGCGCATTGAATGTGCTCGAAAAACCGATTTGTCTCACCTACGCCGTGACGGTTGTTGTATAGGTATGCGTAGACACGGGATAGACCCCCCTCGGCTGTCCCAGATCAAAACACAGTAGGAAACTTCGAACAAATTTTACAGGGGAGCAATATCCCGATTTTCTTATGCCTTGC
This sequence comes from Blastobasis lacticolella, assembly GCA_905147135.1. Classification (NCBI taxonomy): domain Eukaryota; kingdom Metazoa; phylum Arthropoda; class Insecta; order Lepidoptera; family Blastobasidae; genus Blastobasis; species Blastobasis lacticolella. The sequence continues at coordinate 10,317,028 of LR990045.1, forward strand.
CAAAATATGAATGTAAAGTTTAATATGACTCTTGAAGATAGTAGATAGGACTACTGTCTACAGTGTTGTATACTAACAATTTAAAAATATAGTTCGGTGCACGTTTTATAACATTTACTAACTTTTCAATGGGAATTAACACTAACCGGGGCCTATGGAAACCAAACCGAAACACAGTATGAGATGGTACTAGGTTTTTGAAATAGAAGCAAATACGTATCATCGCCTATGGAAATCAAATCAAACACGGTAAGTATATAAGACTTTATTGGTCTTTGAATTTTTAGAAAAGGTTTAATAAGATATACCAGTTAGTTGTGATAAATACAATTATAAGTAAATTAACATCCTTAGTTCGTATTCACAGCATCCACATTAACGAGTACCAACCGTGTTTATTATTCTAGAATAATATTTGAAGGTAAAGTATTTAAACGTAAAAAATTCCAATTTATACAAGAAAACTAGGCATTAATAACAAAAACAGATAATCTCGAAAATAAAAATAGTGCACTTAATCATTCGGTTCAGGTTAGTTAATTTTTATGTTAGTTTATATGTTGTAAAGAAATACTTTCATTGGTATCATTCGGTTATTATGTCCAGGGCTCTGTCATTTACTGGTAACTCTTTTCAAAATTTATTTCTTGACTTGGGCATCAAAGTCACTAGCTCTTTAATGATTTCCTCCTTTTTTGATGTTTTGATGCCACGAGGTACGTTATTTTATGCGGGCCACACTGAAGGGTTAATTTTTTTAATAATGAACTCCTAAGGAACAAACGGCTCATTAAAAGAGGATTTGTACAACATTTGACCATACCTCGAACAAATTTGACCTGAACGATTGGGTTCAACTAAAAATTCTTTAAAGGGTCGCTAATAGTTTTAGCAAGCTTAGGGCTTCGTAAAAAATCGGGACCCTATTGCTTAGACTCCACTGTCTGCCTATCTGTCTGTCTGTCACACACACATAAATAAGTATTTCTTCTAGGTTCACTAAATCCAATCATGCATAATTTATCTTTAGTCATCCCTCATCATTGTGCTTCAATGGACTACAAACGTGTTTTAAATAGAACATAATATTAGGTTGGAAGTGTTAACGCAAGTTACAGAAAAGACATTAAGTAACACTAAATAAAATCAATTTTAACATGCATGCAGACTATGAATATTCATAGTCAATAGTCATCATTATCATCCAAGCGGTCAGTCCCGGCTTCTGCTTTTGGACTCGTTTTCCTCCATTTCGCCCGGTGCTGGGCATCTTTGCGTCGTAAACCATTGGCTCTTGCATCAGACTCGGCGATGGCAATCCATAGCGTCTTTGGTCTTCCGCGGGACCTCTTTCCTGATACCGGAAGGTTTAGGCACCTATTTCCCACGTACCCCAGGGGCTTACGCAACATATGACCAAACCCGAGAAGGCAAGCCTTTTCGATCTTATCCGCGATATCTCACGGCAAGGCTGCCACGGATATACTCGTTACGCACTTGATCAAGTCGCGTGTTGCCACACATCCATAGCAGCATTTTCATTTCGTTGGCGTGGATTTCGTGGACGTGCTTCGTCAGCGCCGGCCAGGCTTTAAACTGGATAGTATTGTATTTAAAAGGTACTAATCTGCAGTTATTCTCTCCTCCCAAACTTAAAATCATATCATCAGGATTCTCTTTGAGAGCAGCGTCGACGATTCTTTTACTTTTACTCATTCTGCTATAATATTTAGTACCTAATTAAAAATCGTTCAAAAGAAAAATTGCCTAAATACGCAAGCGGAGGCGAGCGCTTGCAATCCTGTTGATGCGCCGGACTGGGGATAGGCGCGAAGCTAGAAAGAAGGCACGCGACGCCTCGCGCCTCTCCCGAAAAGAATAGTGCAAATTGATGTTTTCTTACTAATTTAAACCCTAATTCATGGAGATAGGTACTCCGGCGGGTGTGTGCTATACTGTGTAATTTGTAGATATTACGGTCTTTTGAACATGTCAATTCCCAATTCAAAACACAGTAAGTACGTGCGCCTTGCTGTGTTTGGGGCTGGTGATCAGCTTTTACTAGGTTTTTGAATTAGGATTGCGGTCTAGTCCGTGCACTTTCTAGGTTTTATGGTATCGCTATATTAGGAATGAAGGCGTTTATTGAAAAAAGGGTCTTTGCATATTGTGGGCACTTACTGTGTTAAAATCATGAAGTAAAAATCTTGATTTTGATTAAAATGACCCTTACTGTGTATTTATTTGGGACAGCCGCCCTATTCTACGCACACCCATACCATATTCGTCACTTAGTTCTATGACATTAAGACGTCGACAGCAGATATCACCTCTGACGAATAGGCACACACCAGCGCGAGGTAAAAACCTGTGTTGCAACTTGTATCCAGGATAGTGGAGATACGAAGTGTCAGCCGGAGGTGATATCTGTGTTTCCGTCAGGAAAAGTAAGGCGGGCTTCGCCGTCTCTAGGTGGTGATGTATGGCGTTCAGATTGAAGTGTAGACCCCTGATATTACAAAAGTCCACTCGAAGTGTGGAAAGGGGTGCCGCTGAGAGAACCTTACTTTTAATTTTCCCTTGCCATTTGTGGTAATATTAAAGGTGGGTATGTAAAGGAGTGCTAAAATACCGGTGTCCAGTAGGGCAAGGACGTTTTGCTTCTGAACGCTGCAAAGGGATGGGTTATGTGAAAAGCTGGCACGGGGGACGGAAGGGCCCCCGATCTCCCCTGAATTTACCTGCCGGGTCCACTACGGTCTCCTACCCCGGCACGACAGACATAATCAGGATTTTTCGCACAGTTGGCGGGATAGCCTCCCGGGCCGGAGATTAAAAGTGATGCCCGGGTTCGGGTCCCCTACTAACTGGCGGGCCGGGCGGCCAGCGACGAGACGTTTCATTGGGTCTCCCTGGTCCCCGCGCCAACCTGTCACGCCCAACCCTCTAACATGTCCAACACAAAACTGGGACCTACAGGATACCAATATTATAGCACTCGGACAAGGGGGGCATGGCTCACGGAGTACTCTGACGGAACACAGCCCAGAGGCTGCTTAGCGCCATGCAGACTCATCTCCGTGGGTGGTCGCTAGCCATGCGGGCCGAGGCCCTACCGCCAAGCATTTTCGGCTGCACTCTTCGCACCACCCGGGGGTCACGTGTAGGGTCTCTAGGGTATAGCCTACGTACGTGGTGCAGCAAGACCCCCAAAATTACAAAATTATATATAAAGTTACAATAAAATATAATGCAGAACTTCATGGTGTTTATTTATTCTGTGTAATCTGCTTAATGTCTCCTCCTCGATCTTGTCCGCGATATCCCTCACGCCAAGACTGCCACGGATGTAATCGTTACGGACTCGATCGAACGGTGTCTAGCGATCGCACATCTAGCGCAGCCTTTTCATTTCGTTAGCGTGAAGTTCGCGAACGTGTTTTGTCAGCGCTGGCCATGTCTCGCAGCCATAGATCATCACAGGTTAATTACACTCTTTTATATAAGCCCTTTGAGCTTGACAGGGATTTTAGGGTCACAGATGACTGCCGTGAGTTCTCACCATTTGGCCCAAGCTGCAGAGATTCGGGACTTGACATCGGGGCCGATATCGCCAGACTCGTGCATACCGGATCCAAGGTATTTGTATTTACCTGCTCTATTGACAGTTTCATTACCTATACGGATGGTGTCGATATCCGCGCTGCAGCTGGCCGTATACGTTGTTTTGGCGACGTTCAGTTACAAACCACCGTTTTCTAGCACATCCTTCCTCGTGTTTACGCTGGTCTCAAGGCCCTGCCTAAGCTTGCTGACCAGTACGATGTCGTCAGCGTACTTCATAAGCCAGGGAGGCATGTCCTGAATTTCTGCTGAGAGGGCATCGAGCACAATGCAAAACAAGTAAGGGCTGAGCAAGAACCCTGGTGAACACCTACAGTAATCGGATAGGAACATAATTCGTATGGCCTACGATGGTTTTCACGACAGCTCCAGTATTGGTATACATGTCCTGTATAATAAATATGTACGCCTCGGGCACATACTTTGCTCTGAGAGCCCACCAAATTATCTACCGCGGGACACTGTCGAAAGCCCTCTGCAGGTCGAGAAATGCGTAATGCAACGGTTGATTCCTACTTCAATGGGACTCCTGGAGGACCCTGAGAGCATTACATTACTTACATTACATACAATGTTATATTATTAGCAATACAGAAATTAGTAGTAAAAAATATTTTATCTGCAAATGGGCTGCCTTGTTTCGTCCCTGCATTTGCCATAGTGTGTGTGTTATAGAGATGTGTGACATTTTGTCTCGAATTAAAACTCTTTATATAGTCTCTGCTTCTATAGATACATTTTTTTCTCTATGGAACAGATAAAGTCACTTATCTTATTTTATCGTGTGAAATCTGCTTAGTGTGTTATGGTGGTATAAACTTTTATATTTGTTTAATCTTTGTAGTAAAATTTGTTTGCTCGTATCTTGCTTGTAAACGTGTGTTTGTTGGTAGGGCTTGTTTAGTTAATGTTATTTATCTTTGAAAATTACAGTAATTAAATTAAAAGTACATCAATTCACAAATATACCGTCAACATTAGTATTATGTAACATATCTAAATACATATATAAATACAAAATGTCGAAGTTATAGATGTCATTTTCAAATTGTATTAAATTGATAATGTCAAAATATTAAAAAAAATGTCTTAATATATATAGTTTCTCAAAAAAATAATCCACACACATTTTTTTGTGGATATATCTCAATTATGCCTATCTAAATCTTAGAAAGCAGATTAAAGAGGAGAGTGAAATATTCAAAGTTTCATCAAATAATACCGCAATAAAATATAATACAAAACATTATTGCGCTTGTTAGGTATTAGGTATTTTAGTATATTTTAATTGTTTTTTAAAGTTACATGTATACCTATTGAAAACTATCGTGATTAATAATAATTAATATTTCAAAATCATTTCATAAACATTTTTTTAACTCCAGAATGAAATGACTGGATTTCTGAACGATTGTTACTCTTTGGTCAGATGCGGCGGAGCGGCCGAGAGAGGACGACGTCTTTTCACTTGCTATCCGCCGCCGGAGGGTAGGAGCAGGAGGCGCGAATATGCGCGCCGCCTTCCTCCCTAACGGGAACTAGAGCGGCGGGTGCAGGGACCACCTGCAGCTTGATAATAGATCCCGGGATGGTTGACGTGTCGCTGTATCCCGTCGCATCCCATAGTGAGGTGTTGTGGGAGTGGGTCTAAAGCTCACTCCCCGAGTATCGACTCGCATCTAGCGAGGCCCACTGACGAAGCCATCGGGGTAATGCGTGAAGTCCTTTCGCGCAGTTACCGTGGCTCGGTCAACAAGCGGCGGCCTTGGGGTTTTAGCGGGTAGTCTGGCCACTTTGGCCCGGGAGTCCCGCATAACCTGCTCGCTTCCCCGGTGAGTGGGTTAAAGAATGTTAAAAGTATTGTAATACCTTAAATTAAAATGTAATTTATCTACCAGTAAATTTAGGAGACTGGAAATGAGTTGTAACGCTGGTTTTACATCGTTTGCCACGAAGTACTGCTCTAGTCTGTCTATATACAGACTCCAGTCATCTTTACCCAATCTAAATGATTCCAGCTTTCCCGCCAACATTTCAACCGCGTTCTGTCCGCACCAACAATCACTGCACACGTGTTTTTAAGTTTAATAATCCTCGTCGCCACTGTTAAATAGGGAGCTAAATAAGACCACGTCTATCTTGTACCACGTTTATTACAGAACAAAGGTTGTTAGAATAACCCGCATTTGGGTCCAATGATATAAGAAAATATATGCTCCTACCTCCGTACATCACAAATATAAATTACATTTCCGGCTAGATAGTTAGTATAAAGGTCCAGTCGAAAGACTGAGAGGGACTTTTGCTCCGGACCCGGCACAGAGTTAAGTACAAACTTGCATTTTATTATTATTATTTATTTTTAGCCACTTCTGTCCCTCTGCAGGGTAAAGGCCTCCTTATCAATCTTCCATGACTTACGGTCGGATGCTTTCCTGGGCCAATCCTTACAAAAGGCGTCCAACTCATCCCGCCATCACCGTCTGGGACTACCGCGCTTCCTTGTTACGTTTTGTGGGGTCCAGTCGGTGGATATTTTAGACCACAATTCGTGTGGAATGCGGCATATACGTCCAGCTCAGTCCCACTTCAGGTTGACCCACATCCGTGATTTGAGTTCTGGTAGAGTGCAATACACTATTTTTTATACGGTTCGTCAATTTGACTCCCAAGATGCTGCGCTCCATGGCTCACTGGCAAACCCCGAGTGCGGACTTCTGGTGATACGTCAAAGACCAAATTTGAGCACAGTAGGTGAGGATGGGGAGAATACATGAGGAAGATAGAGGAAGATCACCTTTTATGAGATTTTGGCGGTAACGTGGAGGAGAGAATTCCAGCCGCCAATGTTGGCAAACGAAGATGGAGAAGGTGGAAAAGGGTAATTGTTGCTGTTTACGAGTTGCTGTGACCAGGGGACCGAAGTCCAATGGATGCTCTTTGGATCTTGTATATAAGCGTTGTAGATGGAACACTCTGTTAGCGCGATGTCGGTTTGACAGTTGCTGTCATGCTGATTGTCTTGCCAACTCGTGTGTGCGAGCTCTCATTGGAGATCGCTACAGTACTCCCCCCGGAGACGCGGAAGCGGAGTGGAAGTGCTGTTTCGTCGTTGAGCCGTAGTACAGTCATATGATGCGGTGAGCATTTGGCGAAACTCTGGCGTGAGGTTGCCTAGTGAGCCATGCCGATGCGAAGCTGTCCCCAGGTCTACAGTGAGTCGAGACTGGGTGGAGACAGTGGAAGGCCGCAATTAAACGACCCAGCACGCGTCCGTGCTGATAATGGTCGTGACCAGGAAGCACGCGTCCGTGCCGACTATAGTCTAGAAGCTGTGACTGCTTGTTGCTTGAAGTGACGTTGTGCAGCTGCTCCGTGATGCTGAAGATCTTGAAGCTCGTCGTTAGGATCACCACTTTGGCGGTGAAGTGGAGAAGAGAATTCCAGCCGCCAATGTTGGCAAGCGAGGATGGAGAAGGTGGAAAAGGGTAATTGCCCACCTGGCCAAGTTGCTGTGACCAGGGGACCGAAGTCCAATGGACGCTCTTTGGATCGTGTATATAAGCGTTGTAGATGAACACTCCGTTAGCGCGATGTAGATTTGACAGTTCCTGATGTGCTGATTGTTTTGCTAACTCGTGTATGCGAGCTCTCTTTGGTTCACTATGGAGATCGCTACAAGATATTTCATGGACCAATAAGTTTTCCAGGCGTGTTTGATGCGGCGTGCAATTTTAAATCCTGCCTTGTCTGGATAGAAACTAATTGGCCCAGATAAAGGTTTTCATTGACGTATTCAATCTCCTGGCCATCCGCCTGGCCTGGCCAGCTTGGTCTTTGACATATTCATTTATGAAGCTGAAGGAGAGCTTTTGGCAGCGCGCAAGCGTTTCCGAAGACTGAGGGAGATGGATGTGGGTCTCAAAGAGGCTCTGGTCCTCGGTTACTCCCTGAGGCGAAGTCGTTAAAACGCACTCGATCAGAGGAGGAATCCCCGAAAGACCAACGAATGAAAAACCCAAAAACACAGGAGGGAAGAGCAACAAAGCCTACCTTTAGCAAAGTGGCTGGTTCAGTTAGGGTCGGGATTCGTGGGGAAAACCCACTAACCGAGGAGCAAATGGGACTTGTGGGCCGCGCCCTTGTCGACCTTATTTCTAAGGAAGGCATGAGGGAGGGGCCCAGGTTCGTCTCATTTTCACAAAAATCAGAACGGATCCTGGTTGTTTGTGAAAAAGAAAGCCAGTAAGCACTGGCTGATGAGGGCGGTACCCAGCGTCAAACCCTGGCCAGAGGCGAAGCTGTCTGTTCTCTCAGAGAGCAAACTGCCAAAGCCAGCGGTAGTTACCGCCTTCATACCCAGCATAGACGCCACGTCAATAGACGAGGCGATAAAATTGCTGGGCACGCAGAACAGGGGCCTCAACACGCAGCTCTGGAAGGTTTTCCATAGTAGGGGGAGGAAGGAGGCATTATTGCAACCTTCGCGGTGGATGATCCCTCTGTGGAGACCCTGAAAGGGAGTCAAGGCAAAGTCGCAATTGGATTTAGGAGCAGTGCCTTCAAAATCAAGGGTGACCCAGCCAAAGAGGCCCCTATACACCCAGGTACCTCTTCCTCTGAGGTTACGCAAGCTCCTACGACTGTCACTGCCGCAAAACCCAAGCAGCAAGGAGGTTGATCTCTCAGGGAACATGACCCCTTTTTAATTTAGCTGCTAAGGGATGAGCATAGACAACGCAGGCTCCTGCGAAGGGCACCATGGCCTCAAACATCGGGCAGCAAGGAGGATCGATCCCCCAGAGAATGCGACCCTCTTTAGACTTTTCTGCCAGGGGAGGGGGGATGAATAGAGGTAGAGGCAATACAAGGGGCAGGGGTCAGGGTGAAACCCAATCCAGACGTGGAGTTTTCAATACGCAGAAAGGAAGGGGGAAAACAAACCCCCACACTCCTTCACACAAAGGGGCAAATAATGGCGACCCAGGGGCCGGTGAGGTGTTTGCAAGCCAACCTCCATCACGCTGCGGCAGCAAGTGCCGTGGTGGAAAAATGGCTTTGCAATGGTAGGGCTGACCTTGCCCTCGTTCAAGAGCCCTAGGTATCCCGCTCGATTATTCTGGGACTCAACGCTGCCGGTAAGATGATATATAAGAAAGGCGGAACGAGGCCCAGAGCCTGTATTGTTTATAAGAATAGCATTAATCTATTGACTGTTAGAGTTGTGCTCCGATGAAGTTGTAGCAGCCATTTTGATCCCCAAGGGAGGCACGGCTAGAGCGTTAGTGTGTTCAGCCTATCTTCCAGGGGAAACGGAAAACCCTGCTGAGGATTTGGCGCCTGCGATCGAGTACGCCAGGCGACACAATTTGCAGCCGTTGGTGGGGTGTGACGCAAACGCCCACCACACCACATGGGGAAGTACCAACGTAAATAGGAGAGGTAACACGTTATATGACTATTTACTAACAAAGGGGCTGCATGTGGTGAATAAGGGAAGTAAACCGACCTTTGCAACCCGTGTAAGACTAGAGGTATTGGACATTATCATTGCAACAAATGATCTGGCTAGGCACATTAGTCACTGGCACGTTAGTGATGAACCGTCAATGTCTGACCATAACCGTATTTGTTTTGATTTATTAGGATCATTATCAAGTCAGGAAGTTAGCTTTAGGAGCTCTAAGCAAGAAAAGCTCAGAAGCAAAACTCGGAAATTATTCAATAAGGCCAAAAGGACCCAAGATTGGGAATCCTATCGAGAAGCCTTCAACTTATAACAAAGAAATTAGGAAGGCTAAGCGGGAAACTTGGAGAAATTTCTGCGAAGAAGTCAACAGCACGTCTCAGTGCGCAAGAGTTCAAAGTTTCCTCGCTAAAGACAAACCTAACCAAATTGGCTTGCTTAAATACCCTAATGGGACTTACACGGCCAACGAAAAAAAACTCTAATTTTATTGGTATCGACCCATTTCCCTGGTGCATGCGCAGAAAATCCATCTTCAACGCAATCATTTCGCCCAGGTAATGAAAAATGGAGAAGGGCACGCTTATAATAAGGCCATCCCAAATAAAATGGGCCGTCAAATCCTTTATAGGTGTGATCTACAGCGATGACCTACAGGTCACACAGATCCTGAGTTTTGACACTAAGACGTGCCCGAGGACACGTTAATTATACTGTATTGGAATTCGTAACAAAGTTAATTAAAAATAAACATTTAGCGTAAGAAAAATGATAGTGTTTCGGACTTCCTCCCTGAAAAAACGGAGGCAGCGTGGAACACAATAGCCAATGCCAGATATCAGGCGAAACGCATCACGGACATACACTAGGCAATAGGCCCACCGGAGAACCTGATCACACTTAGTGACGAAGCAATTTAATGGCTGAGGTCGCTTGATTTAAATTTGTAGTTGAATGAGTTTCTCGTATATTGTATTTTTGCCAAACGAATAAATAAAAGAACTACGTAATTAAATAAAAGTCTAGCATTATAGTCTATCAATAATAATTATGAAAAAGTCTTTGCTAAAAAGTTGTCGCCAACAATAAAACTTAATTAACAATAGAGCTTTCTTATCAACTTTTGAAATATAAATAAAAAATAACAAAACCCGCACCGCATACCTTTTTCGATTGTTATCTCTCCTGGTAGATAATGCTATTAAATCCTTGACCGTTATTTGAAGCTTACTAGTTTGAGATAGGCCCCTATCTGTTTTCCGTTTCCGCTTTGCCTTTCTCTTTCTATATATCTCTGTCCCGCTCATCACCCCCGCTCGGCGATCCCCATTGTTCTTTAGAATAATAGACACAAAAAGAAAATGCCCTCAAATCGTCACCACCGCCGTCCTCGACGTAGTAGTTAAAAAAAAAGGGGGGGGGGGCGTAAGCAATCACGTCAACTGACGTAGTGTAGGTGCTATTCATAAACACCTCGCTGTGAATCTTAATAAACACTCTCTGCGTCCTTAAACAACGAGAAGCTCTTGACTGATGTCTTGTTTGGAAGAGCTTCAAGGTGACAACTTGAGTATTGACAGTTTACGTGAAAAGATGATGGAGTTATTTTGTAAAGGAGAATATTTTAAAGTAACCTCTGATTACTTCAATTAATTAGTGGGCACAGAGCGGAAACGGTACAGATGCGTCGCGATGGCATCATTAACAATGCTCGTGACCCTTTAATCAAGTCGGCCCTTCGCAAGGTGCCACCATCTGACCAATGCCTATTTAATAGTTAACTGTTGACGTCAGTTCTTGAAAAAGCTCGAGTAGTTAAAAAAGCTTTCGTGGTCAAGTCCACTAACACCGGTTCTGCTTCGCAAGCTAGAGCTGTCAAGCCTTAACGTCTCCCCCCGCAAGGGTCGACTAGTGATGATGGACCCTCGCAGGGTACCAGCTACGGATGCTGCGCTCCAGCGCGTTATCCTAATAACAGCCATTATAATCAACCCTCGCAGGGTTGTTGTCACCCCCCGCAGAGGTCGACTAGTGATGATGGATCCTCGCAGGGTACCAGCTACGGATGCTGCTTTCCAGCGCATTATCCTAAATACAGCCATTATAATCAACCCTCACAGGGTTGTTGTAACAACCGACCCTCGCAGGGTTTTGGAAATCATAATCATAGTGCTCACCGTCACACGGCGCATAGCACAAGAGGATCATTTCGTCAACGTGGTGGACGTCAAGGTCCCAGCAATGCCCATTACCAGAACAAATAGTAACGTGCCAGGACTGTGATTAACCAATCCAGTACTAGTCGTAGTTCAGTGTCATTGAGTTGTTCTTCCTCGAGCTCAAGCTCAAGCTCGTCGAGCAATTACAGCAGAAAACGGGCCGCGCCCGCCCGCAGAGACTAGCTTGGTCAGCAAAAAAACGAAAATATTGACTCGGAACTGTTCAGGGCGGGATGCTTGCAACAATTCCACAGGCAATGGAAAATCATAGGAGCACCGAATTTCTTGTTGAGAATAATAAAGATATATCGCATACTTGTTCTCCAAAAGTCTCCTTTAATCATGTCAAATCTGAAGGAAGGCCCATATTGCACATTCAGACTAATAAATATATAGAGTGTCGAGGGTTTCCTCCAACCAGGGGATTGCTTATGCAAGATCGACCTGTCTCAGGCCAATTTTCATTTACCAGTGGCCCCGGCTCATCGCCGGTTTCTACGCCTTGTCTACAAAGGGGAGCTGTTGCAGATGACATGTCTCCCGTTCGGTCTCTGCACAGCTCCGAAAGTGTTTGCTTACATAACCAATTGGATGACATGAGTTCTGCGAGCTCAAGACCTACGCATAATCGTTTACTTGGACGACTTCCTGGTCCACCAAGACAAGCAGACGTTACAAGAGCATGTTCAGTTACTGTTGCATCATCTGAAATATCTAGTATGGCAAATAAATTACGATTCGATTGTTATTTCACAAAAAAGCATTTTTAGGAATATGCTGGAACCCTTGGACAAACCAGAAACAAAAAAATTGTGAACATCACCAAAGTGTGCACAATGATAAAGGCTTGGGGGTTACAACTGTCAGTGTCCCCATATCGGGGCTGTGGACGGAACAGGAAAAGCTATTGCATTGCAATGCTTGCGGTAGTGAAAGTATTAGAAAATTACGATCCGATGTTGAGTCAGACGACAATGCTTGTGTAATGCGACAAGCGAAGGGTAGTTTCATATATTCGCAACGAAGGCGGGACAAAATCCCCACTCTTAATGGACATAACTGTCAGGGTATTTCAATTACTGAACTTGTATCAAATAGGGGTACATACCCGAATTATACAATGTTCATGCCGATTACCTGTTCCGGCACCGTTCGCCACCGGAATGGCATCTCCTTCCACAAGAAATCCAGAAAATATTTTTGAAGTTCGGGTCACCAGTGATAGACTAGTTCGCGTCAGAACATACTCACGTGATTGCCAAGTTACGTATCTCTAGACTTGAACGACACAAGCTATGTTCAGCGATGCATTCTCCCGTCTGTGGGCGTACAATCTAGCATGGGTCTTTCCGCCGCCTTATCGGATCCCCAAGGTTCTATCACATCTGAATTCGGCGCGAGGAGTAAACACAGCCTAATAGACACAGCGACTAACCTTCCTCTATACAGAGTTCAGCTAATGCTCACTCTGGAGATCTGGAAATGTGGGGGTGGTCTAGGAGTTTGACAGGTTGAAACTAAAATCAGAAAAAGTTGTTGCCAGCATCTTGGCGTGCATCTGCAGGCAAGACTTACCATGTAGCATGGAAAAGATGGCATAGTTGGACAACGAAATCTTTAGTGGATTCGCTAATTCCAACCGGACCTATCCTAGTTCTTTTTTTCGCTGTCTTACACCTTCACCACGGATTGTCTTATTACACAATAGTTTCGCAGAAGTTTGTATAGAATGCAGAAAGTACGGAGTCCTTGAGTTCCCACACTCTCGTCAAACACATATTGAAATCTATTGCCTTAATTAAACCTATACATCGGAAGCAACCAATTTGGGACATTGACATCGTGTGTACATACTTAAGCGAAAGAGCACCTGATGAAAACAGTCTATTTTCTGTCTCTAGTCACAGTCTTTTATGCTCTGGCAGACGTGTCCACGATTTAACGCTATTGGCCGTTGATTCAGATCACCTCATTCAAGATAACAGCGTAATGTTATGGCAAATATTTGGTTCGAAAACCGACAACGCTAACTACACTACTACTAGGCTGGAATTTTGTTTAAATTCCTGTTAATAAAAATTTAGACCCTGTATTTTGGACAAACCACTTAGTGAACCTTGCTATAGACAGGTGCAGGACCGCAAAATCTACAGGTCAATTTATAACTACCAGGGGTCACCCTAAAGGAGTTTCACGTACAGCAATAGCCTTTCGAAGAATTGGTCGGATAATGTCCCAGTCGACGAGATATTGTCTCGTGGTAACTGGAGGTCGGGTTATACTTTTGCCCTTTCTACCGACGCGTCGGTCGTCGCGACGACGGGAGATAATGCAAATTCCTGCCAATATTAATAAGGTTACAAGCTTGTTTAACCCAGTTAATTAAGGGAATTAAGAAGTAAATAACAAATTATTTTTATGTTCCATTGAATGTTTTACTTCATTTTGGAATTATTAACTAACATTGAATTATTTCCCTGATCCTGTTTGAAAATAATATGCTCATCACCCTTATATGTTAAGTATACTTAATCAATGACTCCATAAAAAGTTTATAACTTTATATTTTACTTACCTATGGAATTCAAAGCATTTTACATACCTATTCGTAATCTAGGTATCTCTATACTTACATACCTACAGTACACACATATATATATATATATATATATATATATATATATATATATATATATATATATATATATATATATATATATATTTAGGCACTAAACCTTCACCTTGGCGTCCCCATCACCAGGCGATAACAAACACGTCTCAAACTAGTAAGCTTCAAATAACGGTCAAGGATTTAATAACGGTGTTTTACCTAAAAATAAAACACATATTAAATACTTACCTTATTTGAAGCTTACTAGTTTGAGATAAAGTATTAATATTTATCGTAACATGTTTTGCTCGTTGGTGTATTGGTAGTTAACGATATCATAAAACACTGAACAGATATATTAACTGTAAAATACAATGTAATACTGTATGTTGTTTCATCGTGTGCTTAGTGGGTTTGGTGAAATTTATTTTTGATTTTTTTTTTTTTTTTTTTTATGTCATACGGTAGGCAAACAGGCAATCGGGCCACCTGATGGAAAGTGGTCACCACTGCCTATAGACATTAGCAACACCAAGAGTATCGCTAATGCGTTGCCCACCTCAATAACACGTTGCTCTGGCAGCAAAAAGCAAATGCCACTCCACTGCCAAAGCCAAGCTGTTTTTCATAGTAAAATTTGGTTGGTCGTGTCTCGCTAGTATAGATGTCATAAAATGCTGAATTCATTAAGTTACAATAACATACAATACAGAACATTATGGTGTTTATTCTATGTAATCAGCTTATTGTCTCATGGTTGTAAATCTAACCTAAAGCCCTGGAACACTCCGGGATTGATAATGTGTATGAGACGTCGAGACAAATTGAAACAGCGGCATAAAAAACACATAAAAAATGATGAATTTAGAACTGAATACATACGATATAGAAATACTTGTAATAATTTACTTAATTCCTTAAAAACGACACACGAAAGACACGAATTACAAAAAAATATTAGAGATAGTAACAAAAACCTGCAACAATATTAAGACGATGTGTAAGTTCTCTAAAAAATTAAACTCTATACAAGACCTGGTAAAAGATCAAGGAACCAATGCACTAAATAACATAAACGATTACTTTGTGAATGTTGGAAAAAAACTCGCCAGCGCTATTCTACAATCTACTAATCACACTCGCATAGAGACAAATCCTAAACCAGTTCAGTCTTCTTTCGGGTTCTTGCCTGTAGATATTGACGAAATTGTACGCATTATTAAAGACCTAAAGAGTGACTCTTCGCCTGGTGAAGATGGAATCGCAACACGCTTTCTCAAACAATATATTGTTGGCACAACCAATACATAAGATTTGTCACACCAGCCTTGAATCTGGATTATTCCCTGATGCCCTCAAGCGTTCAGTAGTGTGTCCTATTTACAAGGGTGGTGATGCAACGATTCTATCTAATTACAGACCAATATTTATCATCATTGTCAAAGATTCTGGAGAAGGTAATGAACGGACGTCTTAAAGATTATTAAAAAAAATGCTCATGTCTGTAAACCAATTTGGCTCTAGGAACGGAAGATCCACTGAAGACGCGGTACTCAATCTAACTGAGCATATTACTCACAAATTTGACGAAGGCAAAAGAATGGTGGGAATATTTTTAGATCTGGCAAAAGCATTCGACACAGTTTCAATTCCTATTCTATTAAATAAGCTTGAGACTATGGAAATCAGAGGAACACAACACGAGTGGTTTCGTAGCTATCTGACAAATCGTCAACAAAGAGTAAAGGTGGGTAACCAGATAAGTGATAACAGACTTACCAACTTTGGTGTGCTGCAGGGGAGCATCCTTGGTCCAACTTTGTTCCTTATTTACATTAACGATATGTGTGATTTACAGGTAGAAAATGGTAACATTGTTACATATGCGGATGATAAAGTCTTACTTTTATATGGAAAATTGTGGCGTGATGTTGAGGTTTCGGCACCCAATGGTTTAAACATGGTTGCTAAATGGTTAAGGAATAATTTATTAACCGTAAACCCTAAAAAATCAAATATAATTACTTTTTCCATAAACGCAACAACGCAACCACGTACCCCACTAGAAAATAAAATCCATGAGGACAACTGTAGAACAGAGAGTTGCTTGTGCCCGACGTTGTGTAACGTTAAAGAAATAAAATATCTTGGGGTTATCTTAGATGCGAATATGAGATGGAATAGCCACCTCGAGGTTCTATCTGGAAGAACCAGGAAACTCATTAATATATTCAAGCAACGGAGACACATAGGAAGTCGAGATGTAATCTTGATGGTGTACCATGCACTGGCTCAATCAATATTCATCGCTGCCTGGGGTGCTGCTGGAAAAACATGTTTCATTGCCCTAGAGAGAACAGAGAGGGTTTTTGAATGTAGCGTTTTTCAAACCTAAACGATTCCCGACTCACAAATTATACTTAGTAAATAATATACTAACGGTAAGACAATTGTTTATTAAATCTACTATCCTTAGACAAAATCGTGCTGTAGATGATGCTATTGTGTTGAAAGTATCGAGAAAGAGAAGAAAATATATAATCTTCAATGTCCCCTCGACGCGAACCACGTTTGCAAAAAAAAATAGTATGACAGTTCTAGGTCCAATGTTATACAATAAAGTTAGTAAAGAGCTTAATATGGTCACACTCAGCCGATATGAATGTAGTAAAAAATTAGCAACATATCAGCTTCAATTTGATTATGATAAAACTGAAGAAATGATTAGCATTAAATAAACGGCTCGTCGGCCCGAGCAGCTTTAGTCGTGTGGTGTTCTAACTTTGTCCTCCTTAACCCTACCAACATTACCCTTACCCTACCCTTACCCTACCCTTACCCTACCCTTACCCTACCCTTACCCTACCCTCACCCTACCCTCACCCTACCCTCACCCTACCCTCACCCTACCCTCACCCTACCCTCACCCTACCCTCACCCTACCCTCACCCTACCCTCACCCTACCCTCACCCTACCCTCACCCTACCCTCACCCTACCCTCACCCTACCCTCACCCTACCCTCACCCTACCCTCACCCTACCCTCACCCTACCCTCACCCTACCCTCACCCTACCCTCACCCTACCCTCACCCTACCCTCACCCTACCCTCACCCTACCCTCACCCTACCCTCACCCTACCCTCACCCTACCCTCACCCTACCCTCACCCTACCCTCACCCTACCCTCACCCTACCCTCACCCTACCCTCACCCTACCCTCACCCTACCCTCACCCTACCCTCACCCTACCCTCACCCTACCCTCACCCTACCCTTACCCTACCCTTACCCTACCCTTACCCTACCCTTACCCTACCCTTACCCTACCCTTACCCTACCCTTACCCTACCCTTACCCTACCCTTACCCTACCCTTACCCTACCCTTACCCTACCCTTACCCTACCCTTACCCTACCCTTACCCTACCCTTACCCTACCCTTACCCTACCCTTACCCTACCCTTACCCTACCCTTACCCTACCCTTACCCTACCCTTACCCTACCCTTACCCTACCCTTACCCTACCCTTACCCTACCCTTACCCTACCCTTACCCTACCCTTACCCTACCCTTACCCTACCCTTACCCTACCCTTACCCTACCCTTACCCTACCCTTACCCTACCCTTACCCCTACCCTACCCTATCCCTACCTAGTAGCTTTCCATATCTCTGACAATAACAAACACCATACCTGAAAAAAAGAAAAAAAACCAAAAACATATTAAAAAAAAGAAAATTCTTATCCTCTTCATTAACAAAATAAAAACCACCTTCTCTTCAAAATATCAAATATTTTACCTATGTTAATTGTTATACAGATACTAATTACACAAAACATGAATAAATCCTAGGTGAATACTACAGTGCAGTTGTTGAACTTTATTGCCATCTAAGGCAGTTCATAACGGTTATATCACATGTTAAGGTACTACACATGTATACGTTACAAACACTACATATCTCACTTACACAAATACACCGCACTCACTCTCTCCTATGCAAAGCAAATTCATACACACACACCCACACACACCCACACACTCACAATATACCCCTGTGCCCACACACTACTTTGATTTATATAGAATATGCACGTACTTGTCACTGACAATAATGATACTGGGTGGGTATTAATGGTAACAATTTTTTATGACCTACCCAAATATGAGTATATTTTAATGCTAGACATTGTGTTTGCGTTAGTACTAGTACTTTTAGCTATTAATTGGTTTACATTACTGTCAATATCCCGTTCCATAGTGTTGGCTCTTACTTACACACAAATTAGTAATTCGAAACTGAAAACGGTATAATTACCAGTTCAGTGCTTGTGGTGCCGACACGAACAAGGACAGCGGGATGGCGATATACGTTTGTTATAACTGTTAGTCTTATATTCAATATTGGATTTAGTCATAAGTGAATTCACGAAGTTAATACAGGTCATCCTAGTGTAAGGGACAGTGCTCACATGGGTTGAGTACACTATTTCATACATTATAGGTTTCTAATCTATCCACTTATTTAAGTGGATAGATTAGAAAGTTAAGTACTTAGTTTGTAACACAACAAAATGTAGTGGTGCCTATGTGTATCACTTAATACTCATGAAATTGTATTACTGTGAAGCTGCAATAAAACTTATATTATTATTATTATTAGTATTGGTAGTTGACGATATCATAAAACATTGAACAGATCACAGATATAACAGACTCGACATGAATCGCAAATATTCCCTGTTCGCTTACTCTACAATGATTATGAATCTTGCAATCCCGTTTTTTTACCCATAGGAACGAGCCTGTCAGAAAGTGAAGAGCGCAATGTTTTGAACGTTCACCGCGTTGCTCTAGCTAATAACGACCAGACCTTTCTTTTGAAACATCGGTGTCAACTTTATAATTTCCTACTCAAATTTAATATAATAATAATAATAATAATCATTTATTCATAGCAAGTAACACGGATACAAAATTATCGGAGAATAACATTTTTTTTTCCAGCCAAGTTAGAACATATTAAAGTTTATCGTTATGTACTACTTACAGTTATATTATACAAAATTTAGTAGATATTGTATTTGATGTAAGTGGAAGCGCCCAACGCCACCGCCCGACTCCCGGACTAGGAGTAAACCTGTATTCCGAAAGGCAGGGAGCATTCGCAGGACTCTGTCCACAGCATCTGACTCCGATAACAATCACCCGGAAACAGCTACGATTACACTAAAAGCAGAGTAACTAGTTCCCAAACTAGATTGTACTGTACTTTGGGAAAATAGTTGAATAGTTTAAGGTTGCACGTGTGGGAGGCAATGGTGAATATTTGTGTGTGATATGTTGTGTGTGTATATGTTGTGAGTGTTGTGTTTGTCACATTAAGTACTTAAAAGATCTTCAGTATCTGCATATGATAAATTTAGGAGCCAAGTTGTCAAGCGGATTTTTACTTCTTTTTTTATATAGGGGTAGATATTTATAAGTTTGTTTACCGTATTGTATAGAATAGGACTTAATATTTTAAAATGACGTCTCGCAAGAGTTGTTCGGTGGTTAATTGTTTTGCATACAATGTCATGCCGTCGTTTTTTCTTGTAAAGGGTCGGATCGAATGCAGTTTGTGAGTGCTTACGAAGCAACGTCAGGAGCACAAAGAGTTGGCGTACGGTGAGAAGCTTGCAGTCTGCATATAGCTGATTAGTGGGATACCTATATGGTTTCTTCAGGGACACTTTTAATACCGCCCTCTGCGCCCTTTCCAATTGTAAGAGCTTTGACTTACCAGTTCCTCCCCAGACAGATATGCAGTATGTCAATATAGACTGGCATATACCGTAGTAAACGGTTTTGATTAGTTGAAAGCTGCAAATATGGCTCATACGTTTGAAAATTACGATCAGCTTCCTGATGCGAGCAGTTAGCTGGTCAATGTGTGGTTTCCATCCTAGACATTCGTCAAGCAAAACTCCAAGATACTTCGCAGTCTTTACCCGTTTTACAGTGTCGCAAGAGCAGTTTGCTGTAGGGAAATTACATCGGTGGGCCTTTAGGTTAAAAGAAGAAGAATTGGGCTGAGTAGATTGATTAGGAGCAAAGGTCATATAGTTTGTCTTCCCTATATTGAGCGAAAGCAAATTTTGTGAGAGCCAGGACATAACAGTGGAGAGTGCGTGCTCTGCACGGGTTTTAACTTCATTCCAGGTAGAGCCTCTGACCAGGATCGCGGTATCGTCGGCGTACGTAAAGATGGAGCTGTATGGTAAGTTAATTTTACACAAGTCATTAATATACAGAATGAAGAGAGTAGGGCCCAATATGCTACCTTGAGGGACTCCGTAAGAAGTAAGTTGTCCTTCCTCACTAACGTTCCCACAGACCGTGGTCGACTGCGTTCTATTAGTCAAGTAATTCTTAAAAATCTCTAGTGCATGACCTCTTACACCGTAGGCCTGAAGTTTAGCAATTAAGATTGGAATAGACACGGTGTCGAATGCTTTCGAGAGATCTAAAAAAATGGCTAGAGTCTTATATTTAGTATCAACAGCCTCAACCACACCATCCACAAGCGCTGAGACCGCGTATTCAGTGGATCTACCTTTCATAAAGCCGAATTGATTTTTAGCAATAATGTTTTTTGACTCCAGGTAGTTCAGCAAACGAGAATTAAGCATCCTTTCAAAAATCTTCGACATCGCAGATAACACCGAGATTGGTCTGTAATTGCTAATTATGCTTTTGTCACCACTCTTATGAATAGGGTGGCCTAATGCTCTTTTAAACGTATTTGGAAATATACCATTTGCTAATGATATATTAATAATGTGAGTCAACAGCGGAACAAATGTGTCAAGGGACTGCTTGAGGACTCTTGCTGGGATATTATCATAACCCACAGCACAGTCCTCCCGTAAGCCTAATATTATTCGTTCAATCTCTGAATGCTCAGCATCCAAAAGAATCATAGAATCACACTGAGGCAAATCTTCCGGCGGTTTGAGCTGTGAGTTTTTGGGAAGAGTTGGTATTCTACTAGCGAGTCCCCAATCTCCACAAAATATTTATTAACAGCATTTAGGGACGTTGTCACATCCGGATCCAGCCTAAGAAGTTCATTAGGAATTGTAATTGATTTATTTAAATGTGCTATGTTTTTTACTATATTCCACGTGGATTTACAGTTATTTTGTACTTTAGAGAGTTCATGCTTATAGTACATTTTTTTTAGATTTTTTAGCATCTTGGTCAGAAAATTGCGGTATCTTAAATATGTGATCCTTAGGAGTGCGTTTTCCGGATTTTGTTTATGATTCTGATGGAGTTTATCCCTATTTCTAATACATCGAAGCAAGCCCAACGTTATCCAGGGTTTGGAAACTCGTTTACTACGTGGTACTATGAGTAGTTTAGTGTGTTTAGTGACAATTTTAGACACTAATGATACCAAGAGATCGGCCGACGAGTTCGGATCGTTTGAGTACAAGACTTCTGCAAAGTTAGTATTCGTTATTTCAGTTTGAATTGCGGCGTAATCTATCACTGTGCGCCTAAGATTGTTTTGTTTGACATTATGTTTGGTAGAGGCATACAGAATCGTCGGACAGTAATCTGTAATGTACGATTCAACTACAATTGCGATTGATTTATGGTTTGATTTTATAAAGATGTGATCCAGACAAGCCTCAGCGCAAGTCGGGAGCCTATGAACCGGTAACAAGCCGTGGTAAGCTAATAAATTTAAATACTCCTCAGCGCGGTTGTCGGTAGAGTTTAGACTTACATCAATATTTAGGTCACCCATTACACTTATACAGTGACGTGACCTCACACTCTGTAATAGGTTGTTAAACTCATTTAAAAAACCATTAATATTTTTGTTTGACGGTGATCGATAAAAGGCAAGCAGCGCAAACGAAGCTCCAATTTCACAGATTTGACAATTAGTCTCATTAATTGAATCAGGCTCGTATACGGTGCAGTCAATACCGTTTTTTATGTATATGACGATCCCATCATTTTGATTTTGCTGGTTAAGCGTTTTATAGGAATTATAGCCATCCAGGCTGGGCACAGTTGATAATCGTTGTAACCAGCATTCGGTCAGAATTATTATTTGACATTCAAATTTTAGGGAGGCAAGTAAAGTAATGAATTCATCAAAATTGCGATTGATACTGCGTATATTGAGGTGAAGGATAGTTAAGCTACAATCATTTAGTTTCAGATAATTGATACATTTTTCTGGTGAGCAAACAAATGCTTCAGAGGTGTCAAGAGTTTCGAGCTCACTGGATATTTTCTGTGTATTATTCATTATATTATTATATAATTTTTAGGATTATGAAGGATAACAATATTACTCGGCTCGAACCTATGACACCTATATGATAAATTAGTCTGAAACGTGCGATTTCTGATTGCAGACCGGAGTACAACTTCACCCAATTTAATCTGTACTTTACCTATTTTGATCTTAATGTACGTGGATTGTTTTGTATGTGCTGAATGTCTAAGTGTTGTGTGATGATTCCAGTAATTGGAGAGATATCGTGTATTTGTGTGACGTGAACATTTATACAGTATACAATTATTCTTAAAACAATAAAATAGAAAACATGCAAATAAAGATATAACAAAGAAACGGTTGTAAAAATAAGAGTTTGCGAAATTATAAAATAGTCACAGTTGTAGGTTGGTGATTTCCTGCAGGGTGTGCTCCGATGATATTTTGATTGGCTTAGAGTCTTCATCTTTACGCAAATAAATTATTCCATTAGCCGGCCAACAAAATCTGAAGCCGTTTTCTTTAGCATACTGGCGCGATTTGAAGAACAACTTACGGCCGCTGCCAGGGATGTATTCCGAAATATAAATTGGTTGAATATTTGTGAACTGGTCAATATGACCCGTGTGCAGCTTGTTTTCTTTAGTACGGCTTTTGTTGAATGTACGTACTTGCTGCAGGAAAGTGTTCTTGGTAGTGACCTTGACAAATTCAACAATTACAGACTTATTTATGGAGGGCTTGCCCGGGAGGCGATAGATATCACGGATATCCGAAGGTTGAATGTCGGAGTGAAGAACATTCGTTAATTTTGACAGATACAAATAAAGATCGGCCACGGTCTCTTTGTCTCTTTGTGGAATATTCCTGACTTCAATTGCTGATGGTCGGGTACTATAGTTTATATCATTTTCCTTTTTTTTTGATAGAGATAATGGACGTTTGATAGTCTTTTTTATCTTGTTCAAGCGTGTCAATTCTCGTGGACAGTTCGCTTAAAGACTGTTTTATTGTGTTCATAGATTGTTCTATATCTGAGTTGGACTTTTTAATCTGTTCGTTTTGTATTTTAATTTCCTTCATTTCTTCAAACATTTTACTAAACATGGTCTATTGGCCGGTAGTAATATTTTGTAGCATATCTCTCATTTCTTGCTTAAATTTATCAAATTCACTTTGTGGAGAAACATCCGAGCGAGCACGCTTGCCGCGAATGTTACTGTTTACATATGTATTAGTTGGGGTGACCACGATGGGGGTTGATGTTGATGGGTTTCCCGTTGTCTTAAGATCAGGTGGCGTACGCTGCGTGGACATTGTAAATATTTACAAGGCAAATATATATTAGGTATATGAATTTTAATGATATTTTTCCCCTCCGTTCGCTTTATTACAGACAAATAAAATAATTTCGGTAATACAATTTACAACGCAAGCGCAGGCACTCGCGTTTATCTGTCCAGCTATTGTCCTCGTGGCGTAGAGGCGTAGAGCGTAGAGGCTCTGCGATTGGTGAGTGGTGCTACGGCGCGCGCGCAATACGTCACAGTCGGCGCGTAGTGCGGCGTAGATACTGGTGCCCGTTTTCGACGCGCGGGCTACGATGTTGATGGCTCAATTCGTAAGCGCCCAAGTACGGATCGAGCGGATGTGGGTTCGATCCTCGTCAAAGACCACAAAAAGTATTTATTTTTCACTGACACCGAGCACAATATCACTGTCTCCGTCTAGCCACGCCTAGTGGGCGGTGCTAGTCCATTAAACAGTCACAAGAGGAAGCAGGAATCGAAAATTGCAACTAATCACCAATCACAACAAAACAATAATTTAATTCGGAAAGTGCTTGAGCAGAATAACACGCGTCCAACCTCGGTGGCGGCAACAAGTGCACTGACAAATCAAACCATATAAAAGACGGTGTAATGTAGTGCACAGTTATGTAAAAGCGCAATGTATAGAAAAACACCTGGATTGTCCTTTCACCGGTAAGTAAACAATCAGGGTCGTGGCTATCGGGAATCAATTTTAGAAATTGTGATAAAAATATGCATAGCAATTGTGTGAATTTGCAATAATTGAAATATTTTTCTTAAAACATCATGCCATTAAAGACAGATTTAAAATTATTGGCAAATTATAGATAGGGAAATATTTCAATATAAATAGGGTTGGATTTAGTATTTGTTAAATAGAATTTTAATACTCAAATATTGTAGGTACATAGCGGTCCACAATTTTATATTTATTAGGGTTCCGTACCAAAAATGTACCCAAATGATATTTTAAATGGAAACATTTTAAAAAAGAACTTTAACGGATTAATCGCGAATTTACGTTTATTATCATTTATTTATTCTTCTAAGTTTCCTGAAGACCAGACATGGTGATGTCTGGGTTGCAAATTGGAAGTGCTGTGTTGTAAACATTTTGAAGAACAAGATAATAAGTATATGAAAATCCCTTCTGTCCTAGTGCCGTACCTACCAGAATTTTTACTGAACATAAAGAATATGCTGCCTGTTTGATATATTTATATATGACGGATGCGGTCAGTAGTATGGAATCATATGGTCAATAGTACGGACTCATGACGAAGAAAACGGAAGTGGGAGTGCGCCCTCTGGTGGGGCGTGCTGACAGAGTCTCGACGGCATGACTCGGGCGGAGTGTCGGCCATTCTTGGCGCGACTGCCGCCGAGGAGTGACGCGTCTTGAAACTGTCTCCACATTTCATTTATAGAAAGTGTTATTTACGTTTTAAAATAAAGTAATTTTAAAATCACCTTTGAAATAAGAAAGTTAATTACCTCAGCTGCCTACATTGTGATACTGCTCTGATTTTAAGTGAAACTATAAGTGATGTGCAAAAATGAATTGGAATAAATACAGTGGAGTAAATGTGAAGCTTTTCTTTAATTTATCGAATACGATCTAATACTGATATCACCACCCTGATGACAATGATCCTGATACACCTCTTTCCTTCAGAAGCGGTGATGACGAAAGTAACGCCCAAAAGATTGTATGATGAAAAGCGACAAAGAAAATGCAGATACGCTTCGTGGAAAAAAAGTAAAGTCATTACTCGATCCAGTTGAGTTGCCTACATGAAAATATAAAATCATTAAACACGTTCAAATCGCAGCCAAGATTCCAAATACCCCGAGATATAAGACAAAGACTTTATAAAGTAAACAACAAATCATCTGTACCAAATGGGTCATGGTCAAGGCAGACCCCAGGCTTTCGAGAGCACCACTAGGATATTGACACATTTTTAAAAATCGAGTGAAAATTACTATGGACGGCATTTTGGTATGGTTTCATTGTTTTTGCAAAACTTAATTTAGATAACTTATGTAAAATATTTTTCTGTTTTAAAAAAAATAGGGTTACTTCAATAATTTGCGTAGTTCTAAATTAGCCAGCCTAAGTTTATTCAATGACTAAATTAAATGCTTAGATTTAGATTCATTTTTCAGTGTGGTTTGACACACAATTAAATTAATTGCTTGATTTCTGCAGATAAAATTAAATCGAACGATTAAAAACGGTGTGTATTATTTTTTTGTTTTTTTAGTGTGACTAATACAATTATTTTCTTCTGTTTCATAACAATGGTGTACAACGGTTCGCTTCATCTACGAGAACAATATTGCAATGCAACGCTGCCTTGCCTCAACGTAATTGTTTCAACATGGGACGATGGTAGACAATCTGCGAGTGTTGCGTACATGACAGAAATGATGTGATATTAACAGTTCCTCTCTATCTGGTGAGTCCTATACTTAATAATAATTTGGTAAAAATCTGTGCTGAAAAGAGGCTCCCTTGCTGATTTTAGAAGTTATATGCTTTGATAATTATTATTGTTCAGGTACTAGCTGCTGAACACGAAAACTTGAACTGAAATTGATCTAGGTAAATAGACTATGAGTTAGGCACTTAATGAAACCCAAAAGTCTAGATCTGAATGTAGTATATTAGGTAAACAATATTATAGCATATCACAAAAACAGAAGACTCACTCGCTACCGCGATGTAGAATACGTCCAGCGACATCTATCGGAATAATAATGGAACTATTCTGCACTGCTTATACAAAATTAAAGAAACACTTCGATAGCGCGTTCTAACTGACCGGCAGCGACATCTAGCGATAAAATCTTACACTATTGATCTTGAACATACCGCCCACCAAGGACATTTAGTGACGAAATGGACTTTACTTCAAGTATGTTGATTCGAATAAATATCCTCCGTGGGAGTATTGATCTTTAAAAAAAATACTTAATAAATGCTTAATATAAAAATATAACTAAAGACTTTGTATTTTAACATTTCTGTAAATAAACTTCATAAAACTTAAACTAAAAAGATAATATATTTCTACATGACTATTACTAGGCATGCTATTACAAGGTGATTTACTCACTTACAGGCAAAATACACAATTTTGAAGTAGGTCTTTTGAGGTTTGAAGACTTGGTACGTAGAGTGACCACACGGGTTATGTTGTCAGAGCCTGGATGTTTCTCGACTACACGACCCAGTAACCAATGACTGGGAGGTAAATCATCCTCCTTTATTAGAACTACATCTCCTATTTTGGGCTCGGGCACCTTATACCGATAAGGTATTTATAGCGGTTTAAAAATGTCGTCAAATACTCTTGAGACCAGCGCTTCCAAAAGTTTTGCAACATTTTTTGTTACGAATTGCCATCTATTCAAACAACGTACATTAGATGTCTCATAACTAAGATCAGGTACACTAATCAATGGTTCACCTATCAAAAAATGTCCTGGTGTTAAGGGGAGAGGTTCGCTAGGATCCTCATTATTTATGATGCTCATCGGACGTGAGTTCAAACAGGCTTCGACCTGAGTAAGAAAAGTACTCAGTTCTTCGTAAGTCAAAGTGGTCTCTCCTATTACCCTTTTTAAATGAAATTTAGTGGACTTGACGCCTGCTTCCCATAATCCTCCAAAATTTGGAGCGCGAGGGGGTATAAAGTGCCACTCTGTGCCTTGAACTTCTAAATGGCCTGCTATAGATTTTTGCATCTTTAACAATTCTTGCAGTTCCTTTGAAGCTCCTATAAATGTAGAGCCATTGTCACTCCATAACTGTGAACAATGTCCTCTTCTAGCTACAAATCGCCAAAATGCAGCCAGGAACGCTTGGGAAGTCATGTCGCTGACTACTTCTAAGTGTATATTACTATAGTGTATATGCACGAGTTGCCATACACACGAATAGACAGATTTATCCCTTATGCGAGCGATGACCTCTGCCTTTGGTGGTCCTTATAGACATAGACATAGACATAGACGTAACTTTATTTGGTCCAATAACACATTCAATACTACTATATACTTATAGGACCCGCATAGTCAACGCCGCTATGCAAGAATGGTCTGGCTGGCGAGCATCGTACGGTGGGCAATGCTCCCATGATTTGATTTTTAGTAATGGCCCTTTGTTTTGCGCAAATAACACATTTATGTATGTGCTTTTTAATTAAACTCTTGGCGTCAATTATCCAATAGGATGACCTTAGATAATTTAACATTACCTGATTGCCTCCATGCAATGTTTGTGTATGTGCGTCTGCTATAATTAATTTAGTTAATGGAGCATCATTTGGTAGAACTATAGGGTGTTTGGCCTGTTCCTGTAAAATTAGGAATACTCACACTGCCATGTGAGTATATATATCAGATTGCGATATTCACTTACCGGAATGTAAATATGTTTAATCGGAAGCATGCATCGTCGCGCGCCTTAAGAAGCAACAAAGACGAGGGCCAACTGCTCCCAGTGCTCCATAAGCTATCAAAATCCGAACGGTCGGTGTATGTTTTGGGGCCTATTGTCTTCAATAAACTCCCGGAACACGTCAAGAATGCAACTACCATCAATAGTTTTAAATTTAAACTAAAAAAGTGGTTACTGGATCAATCCTTTTACGACTTTGACGAATTTGTCAATGTAAAACGTACACACTAAAAGGTGTAGTTAAATTATTTTTTTTGTTGTCTTAAAACCTGACTATTTTTATTTGTTATTATTATTGTAATTAGTAACAACTGTGTTACCTGTAATGTACTTATGTAATAGATGACATGTTGAAATTTTTTATGAAAGTGTAATACGTACTTGTATAATTCATTATCAATTGACTTGTAACACTGTTACCAATAAAGTATTTGTATTTGTATTTGTATTTGCATTTAATAGAGAGTTATGCAACCTTCCTCTGAGTCTAATCACTCCCTTATTGTCTAAATAAGGTGTCAAGTTTTTTAATGGACTTGATTTAGTTTGTACTTGGTCACCTTTGTTCTGTAACTCGGCATATTCAAAGTTGAAATAATCGCTTTGTGTGTTTTTCACACAGCACGCCAAAGATTCGTTCATTTCCCATTTCTGCACATACGTAGGTTTACAGCGGTGATCTCTAATCAGAAAACGTCTGCAATAGCTTACCACTCTAAGCAGTTTATGTAGTGAGGAATATTTCTCAAATACTGTTTCCTCAGGAACTCTTGCTAAATGAGTTTTAACAGATTCTTCCAACGATGTATTAATATCCTTTGGTTTGGCATAATTAATTGTTTTTTCTCGAAGAAATTGGGGTCCAGCAAACCAAAGCTCGATTTCGGATAATTTTCCAGGTAATATGCCTCGTGATGCTGGATCTGCCGGGTTCGCCTTTGTGGAAACGTGAAACCATTGTGAAGCATTCATAGATGTCAATATTTCAGAGACTCTGTTACCGACAAACGTTTTCCAACGACTTGGATGACTATTTAGCCATGCCAGAACTACCGTCGAATCGGTCCACGCTCGAATTTTGTCCTTAGGTATATTAAGTACTTCCGCTGTTTCAATAAGAAGTCGGGATAACAGGAGTGCTCCAGATAACTCCAATCGAGGTATACTTATTTATTTAATTGGAGCTACTCTTGTCTTTGCAGTAAGCAGTGAGGTGTGTATTATATTTGAAACATTTATTATTCGAAGATAAACTACAGCGGCAAATGCCGCTTTGGAGGCATCGCAAAACCCGTGCAATTCAGCCTGTATATTGGTTGAATTTGTACCCAACCATCGGGGTATTGTGACCTTAGTCAATTGCGGCAACTCTTCACGGTAAGTATTCCACTCTAACATTAGATCTGACGGCAATGGATCGTCCCAGCCAATTCCAGCAAGCCATAGTTTTTGTATGAATATTTTCACTAATACAATGCTGGGGGCGATCCATCCCAAAGGATCGAATAAACGGGCTATATCTGATAGTAAAGAGCGTTTTGTTGCAGATCGAGGCGGTAGCGGGAGACTTATCGAGTACCTGAAATTATATTCTTCACGATTCCAGGTAAGTCCTAGTATTTTAATTGTCTTGTCTAATGTAGTTTCCGTTTTTAATACATAATTGTCCTTTACAATGTTGTCCTCAGCATTCTCTATGTCCTTGTAAAAGTCGTTTGTTTTCTTCTCTACATTTGTCCTATCCATTTGTTCTTTCTCTATTTTGTTAATTTCCGTTATTAGTTGTTTGTTGCTACTATTCCATTTTTGCAGCTCAAATCCCGCTTCTAGCAGAAGTCCTTTCATCTGTCGGTATAGTTCTAAACCTTCTTCGACGTCGGAGCAGTCAACCATCAAGTCATCCATGTAAAAGGAATTCTTTACCATATCCCTTGCTAAGGGATACTTGGCGCCTTCGTCTTGTGCTACTTTGTTTAGGGATTTGACTGCCAAATACGGTGCAGATGCTGTGCCAAACGTCACAGTCATAAGCTCATAATCTTGAAACTCGTTTGTAGAGTTTTCTCGCCATACAATACGTTGAAATATAGCGTCTTCCTCTGATATCCTTACTTGTCTATACATTTTCACAATATCAGCTATAAGCCCAATATTATGGAGTCGCCATCGTAATATTGTATGGTGCAATTTTGCTTGTAAGGTAGGCCCGATCATAAGAGTATCATTTAATGATACACCCCTACTATTCTTTTGCGATGCGTCGAAAACAACCCTTACCTTATTAGTTGTCTTATCATCTCTGATGACCGCATGATGTGGTAAATACACGGCTTCCTTATTCTTATCATCGTCTACTCGCCTCATGTGTCCTAATTGTATATACTCATTTATTACTTCGACATACTTCGTTTTAAGATTTGGGTCCCTAATAAATTTCCTCTCTAGTGAACGCATTCTGCTTATAGCAATTTCCCGTGAATCCCCAAACTTGCACTGTGGATCCGCGTCGCGAAAAGGTAATTTTACAATATACCTACCATCTTCTGCCCTTCGCGTTGTCCTTTCATAAAATTCTTCACATCGTTTCTCCTCTTCGGTAAAGATGGTCTGTAAGTTAGGTGCCTGCTCCTCAATTTCCCAGAACCTTCTAAGCATTTTATCATCATTAACCTGGGCGTGCAATACCTTAATATGCATCGACATATCTTCTATATTTTCCGAACTATCTTCTGATGAATGAATCGCACCTAATATAATCCACCCCAAGCTAGTGCACTGTGCAACTAAGCTTCCCGAAGGATGTCTTAAGACTCCATTTTTCAGGATGATGCCGTAAACATCTGCACCTAGCAGAATATCTATCCTAATAGGTTCTATGAAATTAGGATCAGCGAGCGGTAAGTTTTCAAGGTCTACCCAGTCGAACCTCTTTAACTTTCGCTCCGGGAGATAAGAAGTTATGTTGCGTAGAACATAAGCTCTAAGTTCAATCTCTACCTTTGGATCAGTTATAGATTGGACTACAAATGTAACCATGTACTTGCTCCTTACTGTTTTGTCCTTACCTAAACCTGAAATAACACTCTTTATCCGCGTTTTCTTTAAACGATGGAATTGGACAGTGGCCTCTGTTATGAAGCAAGCTTGAGACCCTTGATCCAGCAAGGCCCGAACTACCTGAAATTCTCCGCTTTTAGACTCGGCCTTTACTAGCGCTGTGGCTAATAAAACCTGTCTAGATCTACCACGATTGCCTGTCGAAAGACACGATACTATTGAAGAATCTTTAGCTGGCTGCCGATCGTGCTCATTGGGTGGCTTCATCGAATTGTCTGAGCCTTTGTGTAATAGAGTGTGATGGCGCCTTTTGCAAACTCTACACGTCGTTAGTTTCTTGCAATCAACGACCACATGGTTGCTTCCTAGGCAATTAAAACATATTTTATTTTTTGCAACAAACTGACGTCTATCATCACAGGGCTGCTTCGCAAAACCTTTACAAAAGCATAATTTGTGATTCTCTAAACAGTATTCACATTGTGAACCTGTAAATTTAGTATTCGTAGCCAACAACGTCTTAGGATTTTGATTATGTGAACCATTAAACTGTGCACCTGCTCTTTTGGGTTCAATACACTCCAACGCCCTAAACCTATTTTCAATAAAAGACTTGAACTGTGAAATAGTAGGTAATTCATTTGAGTCATTACTCGCCACCTTCAACTCCCATTGTTTTCGTGTTTCGGGATATAGTTTAAAAGTAACTACATGAATGACAATAATATCCCATGTGCTCACGCCCACTCCTAAGTTCTACAATGCTGTAGATGATTCAACATTCATGCGTTTTTGACTAAACATTCGATTTAAAATACAATTAGATAGGTATTTTTTATTATTATATCTATTTTCTAAAAGTTCCCAACATTGACCATAATTGGCACTTGTTATTGGAGTATGTCGTATCAATTGTTCTGCCTCACCGAGCAGATGGCCTTTTAGGTAATGTAATTTCTGTACATTATCTAATGAACTATTTTTATGCACTAACGACTGAAACAAGTCTCGAAAAGTGGTCCATTCAGAATACTTCCCAAAGAACATAGGTATGGAAATTGGAAGTCTTTTAAACGTACAAACTCTGGCGTAAATTGGACATAGACTACTCGTTCCCTCGTTTTTTATAAAATTATTCTAAGTGTTAAACTAAACAATAATTATTCTAAGTTATTTTTCTTACACAGTAATAGCCAAAGTGTATTAACTACTTTAAATAAAGTCCATAATATCACAACAATTTTCTTGATCTTCTAAGTTCACTGCGCAATGGAAATAAGGTTCAATATGTACTCACAGTTTGTATACAGATACACTTCACTCACAGATGCAGATTGATATATCCTCCTTGTGTGATGTACTTAATAGCGATGTGCTTGCTGCTGTACTAAGATACTCCTCCAATAGGGTCGTCTTGCCGTCACCCACCACGGTGCACCTCCAATGTTGTACTCTCCGTACCCTTGCTGCAGCGATCCACTGCGGGTTCGGATGGGGTCCCCTTGGACCAGTTGATAGCTCAAAAATATTTAATATCCGGCTCGTAAGAACCAAAATGTTCAGGCACTAGCTGCTGAACACGAAAACTTGAACTGAAATTGATCTAGGTAAATAGACTATGAGTTAGGCACTAAATGAAACCCAAAAGTCTAGATCTGAATGTAGTATATTAGGTAAACAATATTATAGCATATCACAAAAACAGAAGACTCACTCGCTACCGCGATGTAAAATACGTCCAGCGACATCTATCGGAATTATAATGAATTATTCTGCACTGCTTATACAAAATTAAAGAAACACTTCGATAGCGCGTTCTAACTGACCGGCAGCGACATCTAGCGATAAAATCTTACACTATTGATCTTGAACAATTATTCAGAAAAGTATTCTGATAGAAACACTATTGATACCCTTAGTAGAGAAAAGGGCAGGTTTATTTGTATCTTTAGTGAAACTACAAATAAAAAGAATGTAAACAAAACAAAAACAACGTCAGTTACCGTCAGTGTTACAATTTGTTGGTATAGATGTCAAAAACTACTGCCAATTTTAATAAATGTTAGCTTTTGCGGGTACCTATGTCAATTAATGAGGGCTGTCTGATAGAATGTTACTATGAATAAAAAAATTATTCCACAAAAATAGTAAGAATTATGTTAAATCCCTCCCAATATTATACACAGTGTTTAAAGTAAAAAAGTGACATTTATACTATGATTATTTTACCATCATGAAACATGGTACGCTATGATTTTACGTATTACCAACATCACGTCAGTTATCGGAAAACAAGAATAAGAAATACTTGAAAGCATAGTCGTATTATTTTTATAAATTGAGTACGTAAGCATCGTTATGTTGGTGCTGCTGCTGATTGACTTATTCTTCTTGATCGTTGCCTTACTGCTGAGGATCGTGACATCTTCGGAGTTTGTCATATGCATGTCTCCATCGATATCGATCAGTCCCCTGATGTAATGCGACGTTGACGGATGTATCGTTCGAATATTTGGTCCACCCATCTCCGGACTACAGCCTCTGGGTCTCTTGCCTTCAACTTTTCCCGGTCACCATAAGTCGTTCCAGATTGCTGATTAAGTAAATATTTGATAATAACAGTGTGGCAGGGATGCCGTAGCAGTGAGTTTGTGGAACAATTAGCTGGTGTACTTTAGGATGTTGTGTCTTAGAGATAGGATAGGCTTCGAATGTGCAAAATTTCAATAATGACCCAGTATAGATCTCCGCGATATCTATGCAAGCGGGACAACATAGCAACATGTATCGGAAAAATAGAGAAAAATGGTTAGCGTGTATGTTTACATTTAACCGGAGACATTCGAACGAAATTTCCCATATTTCAGTATAATGTTTGTTATTGTGGTCGTAGTTTCCTAATGTTATAGAAGATATCCGCGGCAACAATGGGATCCATATACGTTTCAGAAAATTTTAAAAAAGCGTAGTTTGGTTAGTAATTTTATGTTGGTATCAAGTTATTATTCGAAAAAAAAAGTAAATACGAGTAAGTGAGCTGATTGACGGTAGATAATTTCGAATTATGTTTTGAGTAACTAAAGATAAACCTGTGACTTAGTTCGACCGAAATCCATTTGTACTATGTTAATGTGACTTAGTTTGACCTGGATATAGACTTTGTTAGACGGATCTATCTAAGAAGCAAACTCAATATGTGACGACTGTCGAGCCGAGGTTTTTATAAGATTTATGTGATAGTTTTGTTTTCTCAAAATTTGCATCATCGGATGGAGGTGATCGTGTTTTATCAATGATGGTGGGCTGATCGAGCCTACGGGGGAGTTTTATGGTTGCTTACCGGCCTGATGGAGGCTATGGAAGCGTGGCTTTTAGAAGGTAGTTGTTTCAAGCTTTGTAAGAAATTGTTGAAAGTCCAGATATTTTGGTGATTGTTGAATAGTCGGTTGTATAAATTAACTTTAGCTCGAAAGTTCTGAAATTTCCTTGATTGCCGATATAAAGTAACTTTTTCGAGCTCTGTTGTTGTATTAGTAAGATGAGGCAGTGTAAGCAATGGTGAGATTTTATATCCTTCTGCCAGTACAAGTATCGTGATTTATTTGGCTGACTTGGAGTGGCCTGGGAGTCATGTGTGTGTCTCATTGGGTTAAGAGCCCCGAAAGTCTCGATGTTGTGGCTGTAGAAGGCGAATTGAATGTTGTTATTTTTTGAGAAGGCGGCTGGATATGGGACACTTTCATTATTACAAACATTGTTAAATCGTTTCAAAATGGGAGCTTAAACGTAACGTACAGTCTAGATACTTGTTTAGTTTTGGTGTGGTAACAGATGGACTGTTGTAACCCATGACTGGCGTATCAGATAGAGGTGAGAGCTTTTTATTATTAAACTCCTGATTTAGTTTTGATATTGAGCAGTAGAGATAATGTTGTTTTTGTATCACCGTGAACTGTTGTTCGGGTCTGTGACGATTACTTGTTATGTAACTCGTAGACCGTTATTACGCGGTGTGATAGCAGATATGACTGTGTTACCTATCACTGACTTAGTACAGATTTAGTCGAAGGATTGACCACGAGCTGAGAGTCTATAGACAGCTATTAGTAAAGTAAAGCGTGTTAAAGTGACTACTTCATGATTTTAGCAATTTCGTATTGTAAAGTATACTGTATAGTCTAACAGTAGATACCTACGCACAGGTTATATAAGTACGGCTAATACAGTGGTGCCCCTGTATTATAGATAGAGGTATTACTAGAGTCTATAAGTACCTACCGGTTTCAAAAATGTGACGAATGAACAACACTGAGCTGATATGTTGGCAATGTTTATTAACTTCTATTTATTTGTCCCGCCTGTGTGGCTCCCGCCTGTGTGGTGGCTCCCGCCTCTGTAGTGGCTCCCGCCTCTGTAGTGGCTCCCGCCTCTGTAGTGGCTCCCGCCTCTGTAGTGGCTCCCGCCTCTGTAGTGGCTCCCGCCTCTGTAGTGGCTCCCGCCTCTGTAGTGGCTCCCGCCTCTGTGGCACCACCCACCTGTGTGGCATTCCGTCTGTGTGGCATCCCGCCTGTGTGGCATCCCGCCTGTGTGGCATCCCGCCTGTGTGGCATCCCGCCTGTGTGGCATCCCACCTGTGTGGCATCCCGCCTGTGTGGCATCCCGCCTGTGTGGCATCTTGCCTTTGTGGCATCCCGCATGTGTGGCATCCCGCCTGTTTGGCATCCCGCCTGTTTGGCATCCCGCCTGTTTGGCGTTTCGCCGGTGTGGTATTTACCTGTGTGGCATTTTGCCTCTGTGCCATTTACCCTTGTGTGACATCTTACCTGTATAGTGCTATGGCAGACGTGATACAGGATAAATAATGAATAGACTCATAGTTTGACGATTAAATTGGCACTGACCAGAGTGACACCCAGTCTGTGTGGTGTTTCGCTTGTGTGCAGGTCCAGTTGCGTGCCGGCCCGGTTGCGTGGCGGCCCGAATGCGTGGCGGCCCGAATGCGTGGCTGCCCGCCAGATAGCGTTCGTCAGTGTGGTGGCTCGCCTGTGTCATTTCTCCTGTATGGTAACATTACTCTTATTTTTAAAATTAGGATGGCGCTGACGGATGACCAAAAATCATATGGCATTTAATGAAGAAGTGTTTCGATCACACTCGAAGTAACATTGGGTCTTTTGCTGAGTACTGAATATTTTATGTAGGTATGTCACATATTTGTATTGAATATAAGTACCTATAGTAATGGAGGTCGGAGACAATACGCGAGCTTTGTGATTCGGGCTTGTTTCCCACTCAACAAGAGCATCGAGGGGAAAACACTGGTTTCATTGGTGGTAATTGTGATACGGTTCAGAGTCTGGTGTCCTGTCACGCCTCTCTAATAAACTGAACCCGTAGCTGAATTTATGTCGGCAACTTATAAAGAATAACTTGTGTACGAGATGATGTTGTTCTCTCAAGTCTCTCTCAATCTACGGAAGTTTAGTATGATAAATGATAGTGTACGTGTGTTTTATGTGTACACAAATAGCAGTTACTTAAGTATTGGTGGGTTCATGCAGACGTGATAGATCCAATCACATGATTCATAAGACTTACTTGGGTGATGTGTTGTGGTCAGAAGTGACCGAGCGAATATGGTACTGTGCTATGGTTTTCATTTTTCAGATAACACACGAGGACGTGTGTATAGCAGGACGGCCGTGACGGATGCGGTCAATAGTATGGAATCATATGGTCAATAGTACGGACTCATGACGAAGAAAACGGAAGTGGGAGTGCGCCCTCTGGTGGGGCGTGCTGACAGAGTCTCGACGGCACGACTCGGGCGGAGTGGCGGCCATTCTTGGCGCAACTGCCGCCGAGAAGTGACGCGTCTTGAAACTGTCTCCACATTTCGTTTATAGAAAGTGTTATTTACGTTATAAAATAAAATAATTTTAAATTACCTTTGAAATAAGAAAGTTAATTACCTCAGCTGCCTACATTGTGATACTGCTCTGATTTTAAGTGAAATTATAAGTGATGTGCAAAAATGAATTGAAATAAATACAGTGGAGTAAATGTAAAGCTTTTCTTTAATTTATCGAATACGATCTAATACTGATATCACCACCCTGATGACAATGATCCTGATACACCCCTTTCCTTCACGCGACGACATATACATACCCTTTTCATTATTTTTTTCATGGCGATGTCCTCTAGATGGCACGGTATTCACGGTATGATCGAGAGATCGAAAAGATGGTGGTAGGTATCAAAGCTTGGGTTTGATCCCCAGACACCTTACCTTTAAAAAAGGTGTTGTATTATATACCTAATGCATGTATGGAATATCAAATAATTTATTTTTCTTTTCTGTTAAGGAAAATATCGTGAAAAATCTTTTGCATGTTTCAGATAAATTCGAATTGTGAAGTCTATCAATCAGCATTGAGCCTTAGTAGTAAACTATTGCCCGTTCTCTCTCAATGAGAGGACATATCTATTAACTAGTAGTTTAGATGTGGATAGGCAGATGACGACGATGATAACGATTTGGTCGGCATCTTCATTGCATTTTTATTATTTTGACAATAAAAATATGCCCACAAGTCATATTTGTGTGTTATCGTTACGGAATAGGAATTTGTAGTAAAAAATAACTTATCTGCAGATGGGCTGCCTTGTTTCGTCCCTGCATTTACCTTAGTGTGTGTTTTATAAAGATGTGTGACATTTTGTCTCGAATTGAAACTCGGAATGTACTCTCTGCTTCTGTAGATAAATTTTTTTCTCTATGGAACAGATAAACTCACTATAAAATAGAATGCAAAACAGTATGGTGTTTTATCGTGTGAAATCTGCTTAGTGTATTATGGTGGTATAAACTTTTATATTTGTTAGCTCTTTGTAGTAAAATTTGTTTACTCGTATCTTGCTTGTAAACGTGTGTTTGTCGGTAGGGCTTGCTTAGTTTAGTTTATTTTATTTATATTTGAAAATTGCAGTAATTAAATTAAAATTACATTAATTTACAAATATATCGTCAACATTAGTATTATGTAACATATCCAGATACATAAATAAATACAAATGTCGAAAATATACATGTCATTTTCAAATTGAATTAAAATGATAATATCACAATATTAAAAAATAAAATGTCTTAATTATACTCGTAGGTATACTCTTGAGTTTCTCAAAAAAATACTCCATGCACATTTTTTTGTGGATAAATCTCAATTCTGCCTATTTTATTTCTTAGACAGCTGGTCCCAAGCCCAGATAAAAGAGGAGGGTTTTCGGGAAAGACGTTGACGATTGTGGGTTCATGATCAGTGTAAGAAAAAGTGACACTTTTCTAAGACACCTGTAGGTACAATCGATCACACGCCGCGACTCCATCGCGATCTATTGAGATTGTTTGAACTCTACTACAGCCATCAACTCACGCTCACTGGCTCGCGAAACTCACTATGTACCAAAATCGACCTACACATCTTTTATGTGCATGGAAAATATCAAAATAGGTATCCAAAATAAATATATTAAAAAAAATGCTATTTTTGTGCATTTGAGTGTCTAAAGTAACCCCTAGAATATCGATCGATATGATATTACAAAATAAGCGATACCATGTCGCTGCTGGTTCAAAGAATACAGCACTTGTCATACAAATGTGCGAAAGACATCAATTTTTCTCGGAAACTGCCGGGACCGATTTTGATGTCGTGCGGCATAAGAACATAGCTTAAGGTCCTCAACCTATGTCCGTTCCATGTCGCTGCTGATTAAAAGATACGGCACTTCACTATCACTACATAGTATAAAACAAAGTCGCTTTCTCTGTCCCTATGTCCCTTTGTATGCTTAAATCTTTGAAACTACGCAACGGATTTTGATGCGGTTTTTTTTAATAGATAGAGTGATTCAAGAGGAAGGTTTATAAGCAAGAAAAATGGGTAGAGGGTGGGTAGGTGTACGTGAACGAAGTCGCGCCGGGTCCACTAGTGTCATATAAATGCTTTTTTCTCGAAACTGCCGGGACCAATTTTGATGCCCTCTTGTACAAATATGCAGCTGAGGCGCCCTAACTTATAGGTCATCACCGTAATGCTACTGGTTCATATACCACTTTTGCCCAGTCTCCTTTACAAACACTGTATGCAAACAATACTACCCTGATGTTAAACGAGTACAAAAGGTCGACCAATTTAGATAGGCAGGTACAGGTTCCGTCACGTAAAAAGGACACTGGCCTGTTTTTAAAGTATGAGACAAAATATACAACAAATTGGTTGAAAGAACGGGACCGACATATCCCCTCCACCGCCGCTTAGCGTTATTTTCACGTGACGGGAACTATACCTGGGCTCGAATGAAATTGTTTTACCTCTATTTCCCTCAGAGACGTGGACTTTGCGATACATTGAAAAGAAGAAGGCTGATGCTCTAGAGATGTGGTGCTGGAGTAGAATGCCTGGAGCATCCTGGACCACGTTTCGAACAAATGTCTCCATACTTCAAGAACATGGGATAAGGCAAAGAAGATTAAGATAGGATAAGAAAATAAGATAATCTATCTGTAGTAGATCTAAGATCACGGATATTCGCACCAGAGCGAAAAGTTCCAGAAGTGGTGACCACGTATAGGCAATCGCAGCATGGGACGACCCCCACTACATCGACGGATCTCGTAAAGGTCGTATAGAGCCGATGAATGAAGAGGAGGCACAGATTCAATGTACTACTGCATAATAAACAAAATATGCAATAACTTAGTCGAGTGTTGCGTTTATGAGAAGCTCTTGAATCCAAACTATTTTTCACATTCCGTCCGGCACAAGTGGAGCCTCATGTGCGAGTGGTCCGCATTTTAATAGGCGATTCTTCTGAAAAGGGTCCGGAATTTTTCGGATGATAGCCTTTGGGGCGGTGCCTCAATAGACGAGCGGAGCGATTTAGTTTTTAATAATACTTTTGAACGTAATTATTAAAACACAACTTGTAGTGATTTGTAGTGAGAGATTAGTGGCTGTCAAGATTTCTCAAATTTCAATAATTTGAAACAAAGAATTTTTTTTTAAGACTTAATTATTTTTTTCTACTGTTAATTTATTCAATGTGTGTATTATATATGTGTGCATGCGTACGTGTGTGTGTGTGGCTGGGTGAGTGGGTTAGTGAGTGGATTTGTGGGTGTGTGTAATTTAATTCAACGCTGCCCTGCGAAGTAAGTAATTTAATTAATGGGCGAACCGCAGATAGATTTGAGACTTACTAATATTATAAATGTGGAAGTTTGTACGATGAATGGATGTTTGTTACTCCTTGTTAGGCAAAAAGTTCTAAACGTATTTTAATAAAACTTTGTAGTAATGTTACGGGTCTGGATGAAGTATGTATAATAAGTATGTATTTAAAAAAAGTATATAAGTAGTTGTCAGTTATCTAACACCCATAACACAAGCTTTGCTTACTTTAGGGCTAGATGGCACTGTGTGATTTTATCCAAGTATATTTATTAAAAAAAAAAACTAAAAAAATATATGTAGCTCATAGCACAGTATATCAAATATTATTATGCTGTAATTTATCCAAAAATTCAATGTGCTTCCCGTGGTAACGGGTGCGCAACTAACAGGCAAGATATTTTAGGAGGACGGAGTCGCGGGCAAAGGCTAGTATTATAAAAGCAAAAATTTGTGTGTGTGCGTGTGTGTATGTTTGTTACGTCTTCACACCTAAACCGATGAACAGGTTTAGATGTAATTTGGTAGCTAGCTAGATTAAGGTCTGGAATACTACTACATAGGCTTCCTTATTATTATTACGTTATTAATTATGTATTTATGGGACCTATGTACCTGAAATAAATGACATGTAATTATATTTAATTTAATTTACCTCTCTCCCTACCCCAACTTACGGTAATAATATTGAATAATGCAAAGGTAAGGAAACTAAAACTACATCTCCTAATAACGAATAACAGAAATCCATCACCTGTGTTTATGAAATATGGAATAGCAATATTTGTGTTCTTTTTTTTTCATAATTTGTATTTCAAATCTTGTTCATCATTTAATGTAGGTAGTGTTTAAGTTGACTCTCTGTACATTACATGCCTGCTTTCTTAGATCCCTCCACGATGTCCGTGAAAACGGATGTCTGAAAGCGATCGCTTATAGGGACGAGAACGCTTTTGTGCTATATTGTTTTACTGTACCAATTTTCTACTGTCCTTGTATGTACAATAAAGAGTTATAATTAAATAAATGCAATCGCTTCCATCTCACAACTCGCACCACCTTCTTAAGACAACATATGGGAGCGAAAGGGTGCTCGCTTTCATGAGTCTCTAACATGATTTTAGATTTTCACGTACAGTTGGCCAGAGGCTCCAGTACCTTTGATATTCCGCTTTGACGTCACGCCAGCGTTCGGGATGGACGGACCTCTTCAAATTCACAACAGTCGCAACTGTCATGATGTACGCTTTTTGGAATGCGAAAAGGGAGTTTTTTTTATAGTTTTCAGTGACAAACGAACAGACAGCACACCTAATGGTAAGCGGTAAATGTCGCCTATAACATCATTATTGCTTAAATCTATACTAATATTATAAAGAGAAAAGATTTGTGTTTTTGTTTGTAATTAAAACTCAAAAAGTACTGGACCAAAATAAATATTGCACTTTTAGGAAGCTACGTTATTCCTGGGTGACATAGGCTAGGAACTTTTTATTTCAGAGAAATAATAAGGTCCCGCCTGAAAGTTTAATATAACAAAGAGTTCCGATTTGCGCGCTAGGGAAAGCCGCTGGGAACGGCTGGTAAAATATAGAAAGGGTTAGGGCTCCTTGTAAGATCTAATAAACACATTATTATAAACTATGGCGCCTGGTAAACAAATTGTAAATGAAATATTTTTGACAGGACTATTGTTTGACCGATAGTAGATATGTGGTGAGAGATATGTATAAATGTCTTGGAGAAAGACCACCTGAGATATTTGCAGATCAGTATGTAAGTTTCCAATAGCGTTGTTGTGCTTTTTTTCCTTATAAGCTTAAAGTATTTTAGATTGCATGTAAAATGTATCTTTGCAAGTAATCTCTTTTAACCCTCGATCCATATTTTCATAAGAGGGAACAATGCAATTTTATCCAATTACCATATTGCTTCACAGAGTTTATTAGAATGACCCAAAGGTACTCGATTTTAATTTCAGATAAAATTGCCGTAATAATCGATATAATCTATCTATCTATGTAATGAGGCGTAATCTTGGGAGTTTTGATTGTCGCACGGATGGCGGGCACGGTTTGAGAGGCGCGGGACGACTGGCTGTAGTCCAGCATCGAACTGCATTCGCAGAAAAAATCCACGCATAATAGGTCCAAAACTTTATGATAACCTACCCACGTCTATCAAGAACGAACAAACTGACGATACGTTTTCCCACCGGCTGAGAAACTTTTTATTGGACAATGTATTCTATTCATTAAATGAATACCTTACATGTAAAGGAAATTAAATTGTATTTCTTTGACATTTAATGTGATTATTTACTTTATTATGTGTATAAAATACAATTAATTTTATTTTTGACACATGAATCAATTTACTGACATTGTTGCAGTTATCATTATTATTGACATTTGATGAAATATCACATTACTTGATATATTGTTTGATTTTCTCCTTATTCACATTAATTTTATTCGATATTTTAGTAACATTTTACCTTTTGGGTAACCCATTGATGTAGTTTTCAATGTGATTATAT
Organism: Blastobasis lacticolella; assembly: GCA_905147135.1. Classification (NCBI taxonomy): domain Eukaryota; kingdom Metazoa; phylum Arthropoda; class Insecta; order Lepidoptera; family Blastobasidae; genus Blastobasis; species Blastobasis lacticolella. Next base: position 10,359,848 of record LR990045.1, read on the forward strand.
GTATTATTAATTGTATTTTTAACATAAGAATTTATGCTTTTTATTGACATTGTTGTAGTTATTTTCGTTATTGACATTTAATCTTAAAATTAATTTCTTCTTTGTATCATTTACCAATATTGACATATATTATATTTTCTTTTAACAAATATTTTACCTCCTGGGTAACTTATTAATGTAATTTTAATTTATTTTGACATTAATGTATTTTTGAACAGTTTTACCATTGTGTAAATTTTTATAATTTTTTTGTATTATTTTGACTACCTCTTTTATAGATATATATGATGATCATATAATATTATAATGTAAACTGTAAAAGAGTAATGAATAAATCTAAAATCGAAATCTATAGGAAACTATCAAAGTTTATTTCCTGGAACCTGATGGTAGATAAAAAATATCTTATGCCTCTACAATCACACCACAAAGCAAAGACATGTCCACGGTTTTCAGCACTTCTTCCTGTCAAAATATTTATTTTATGACTTTGTTTCAATTGCGATATTTAAGGTGGACATTTTTTCTACACATACGTGTGGATTTTGTATGTTTCGAAGAATCTACCCTGCGTCGTAGATGGTAAAGGCATTTGCTAAATGTAACTATGCACATCGCTTTAAATTAAGGCTTTAAACCGACCGAACAATAAACAAAGCAACTCAAGAACTTTCCAATTAAATTTTAACAAACAAACGTGGACCTTGAAAACTAGCCTAATAGCAGTGATACACAAATTCTGCTGGATTTTGAGGAAATTAACAAAGTTCAGACGGCCAGCGGACGAAAACCAGAAAATGTTCGGACAACACCGACCACACAGCTTGTGGACGTCGACGATACACATTGAGTCACTTAAATGTACAATTTTCAATACTATGTTTCTTCACCATAAGAGCATCGGTTAGTTTCGAACTAATGTACATATTTCAGAAAAAGTCATTCGTACTTATATGGCGGCACTAGGAATCGAACAGGGAAATAGGAATAGAACAACCTCTCAACTTAAATACAAATCCCGGACGAATAGTCAATGTTAGCTGCGGTGTGGATCTTCCTAATCCAGACCAATCTAGGATTGAAAGAGATATTTAATGTCCATCTCAATACATAAATTTTGATTTTGATGATTTTGGTTTTTGGCTTCGCCACTGATAAAGCCCCAGTTTCTTATGGAGCACTGAAGACCTTACCAGTCCAGTATACCTGATGGAAATGGTGATTATCGAATTCCCATTCCGGGTCTGTGTTCGTTATGTGTGTTTGGGTGTTCCTAATGTAAGTAATTATATTTAGAAGTATCTGTAGACTTATTATTACATTTATCGGAAGTCACATGCGACGTACCTTTGCGATTTGTTAATCTCAGCGTTTCGATAAGGTTACACCCACCGTGGTCACGAGAAGACTGCATAGAGGTGTATAGAGGTGACAGCTGCGGTGGTGAGGGTAAGCTTACTACCCTCACATGCATGCGGAAAAATATCCTACCGTTACATAGAATTATATCAGTGTGTTGTGGAACCAGAACTTCGCACCTCACCAGTACCCACACCACCATCACCTCGACCATAAGCATGAGAGGTGGCAGATGTCACTTCTCTATTGCAGTCTTATAACCCTGCCAAAATGTCCAGACAAACAAAAGTCCCTATAAATGTAACAGTATGTGTATAGTACGCGTATTTAATTTGAAACAAATATCTATATACTGATCATTAAGCGTAAATTGTCCCTTGCTTAGTATCTGTTGCTTAGCGCTATAGGTAAGTATACATAGAATTTCTATCAACTATAGTATAAGCCTTGATTACTGTGGGGCTAGCGATGAATATTAAAAATTATATAACGTGTAATCAAACGGCGTTACTTCACTTCGAAACAGCTACTTTAGCTGTTTTGAGATTAAGGTTGGTCTAGTATGGAATACTGCTGCCACCTTTAGAATGATGGATCAGCCAAATATTAACTGGCTGCTTTGGATTCGGCGGTAAAGCGTACGAAGAGAACTAATCGTGATCTGATGGCTGGTCTGTGTCGACTAATTACCGTCAGCCAGTGAAAGTTGTGGTATTCAGAGTTGAGCTGAATAATTTAACTTTAGTTTTGTTTAAAGTTTTGTAGTGAATTTATTGTAGTTTTGGATGTTTTGGATTGTAGGCAAGTGCTATTGTATTTGTAAAAAAGATATATCCCGATAATATGAAATTATAATAAAATTAGATAAACGAATGTCACAGGTTGATCTTGATACGAATTCACAGAAATGGAATGAAGTGTAAGACCAAAGCTAATAAAAAATGATTCTTTTTTTTCGAGCTTTGCTCCACCACTGCAACTCTTATGAAGGCAGAATCTACTGCGACGACCACTAATAGGACTTGAGTTTTAATACTCAGGCATGCTCGAGGACATGCTAATACTATCATGGAGCCTGGTAATTTATTTAATTATGAAGAAACAGGTAGGAATAGGAAGACAGTGATTCCGACTTTCACCCTCAAAAAGCGGTTAAAGCGCAAAACTTTATACATGGGTTAGCGCCAGAAATCAGGGTAAACATACCACCATGCACATACACAGGTAATTAAGTTATTCCTAGAAATATATTTGTAAAAATAAATAATGACAAAAGCTTTATGTTTTTGTATTTAGTTGTATTTATTTATCATAAAATATGCACACACATGCATACATAGGTATTTGAAATGAAAATGAAAAAGTATTTATTGAATTAGGATTACGTTAATTAATCTCTTTTCAAAAGTCAAAAATCTAACGGAAAACAAAGGGAAGTTAAGCGAGCTCATCCAGGTAGGGGGCGACGCATGCAGACCGATCAGCGCGCGCGAGGGCTTACTCCGGCGAGACACCGGGCACCGATACGCGCCACGCACATAACCGCCTAGGCGAATCATATGCGGCGCGCCCGGCCCCAGCCAGCCCGCCGGCGCTCACACCCGCACGCACCAGCCGGCCTACCCGCGTCGCCCCCTGAGCTCGGAACAAATAAGTAAAAAGAATGTCGTCTGTCTGTCAGTATGCCGCTTCAGTTAGGAAAATGACCATCTGTGGGAAAAAGAAACGGCAAGAAACCCACAGGTACATTTAAATATGATTACATTGCATTGATACATTTGTCAATTTAATTTGAGTGAGCCTGTTTTGATTGGAATATGATGTGAACCTCTACAAATCGGTCAAGATAACTAAAAATAAAAATAAATTCAAAAACAAAAAATGGCACAGCAAAAGCAGGCCAGTCCACCAAGGCAGCACCCGTTCACGAGCATGACGCAGAGCCCAGCCATCGTCCAATTCAACCATATTTGAGGGAAGAGAACGACCCGACCCCCACGCCACCACCAGGCAGACTTTTAAGTGAGCATGCGCTGCCAATGCCGTACACATTAAAAAAAGATTTGTTATTCAATGACTATTACACATCAAATCATCCTCACCCAATTAACAAAATTGTAAATTTATAAATAACTTCCTATTTCGAAGAGCTAGTAGTACACCATACATTTTTGTCATTGATATATTCATCAATTTTATAATAGGCTTTTTTCATTAAAGTTGTTTTCACCTTATCTTTAAATTGTAATTCAGGCAAATTAATAATACATTCAGGAATATGATTATAAAATCTTATACAGTTACCCATGAAAGATGAATTTACTTTACTTAGTCTGAACAACGGTGTTACCAGTTTATTTTTGTTTCTTAAATTGACATTATGAATATCAGTATTTTTAGCAAATTGGGTAATATGCTTTCTAACATACATAATATTATCAAATATATATTGACTTGAGAAAGTCAATACATCAATTTCTTTAAACAATTCTTTGAGCGAATCACGTCGACGTAATCCATATATTGCTCTTACAGCTCGCTTTTGTAGTTTGAAAATGATGTCACTATCAGCACACTTGCCCCATAGTATGATGCCGTATGACATAATACTATGAAAATAACTATAATAAACTAATCTAGCTGTATTCACATCCGTTAGCCTCCTTATTCGCCACACGGCAAATGCAGCCGAACTTAACCTACTAGCCAATGATTCAATATGTGGGCCCCATTGAATTTTTGAATCTATATTAACGCCTAAGAAAGTAGTTTTCTCTACCAACTCAAGTTGCGTTTTATCTAATATAACATTACATTGATTATTTTGTACATTAGGGAGGCAAAAATGAACGCATTTAGTTTTTTTAGAGTTTAAGACTAAGTTATTAATCGTAAACCAATGAAGCACATTCTGAAGAACACAGTTTACTTCGTCTATATTATTATCTTTCCTATTAATTTTAAATATCAGTGAAGTGTCGTCAGCAAACAAGACTATACCAGCAATATTCTGCACCATGTATGGAAGGTCATTTATATATACAAGAAAGAGAAACGGCCCCAATATAGATCCTTGTGGCACTCCAATGCTTACTTTCCCACCCGCAGATAACTCGCCATTTACATTTACTTTTTGAACTCTACCTTCTAAGTATGATTTCATAATTTCAAGACTATCATGCGTAAAACCGTAATGTTTTAATTTTAGTAATAGTGTTGAATGATTTACACAATCAAATGCTTTAGACAAATCGCAAAAAACACCTACTGCATTATGATGTTCTTCCCAAGCGCCAAAAATTTGTTGAATGAGGCTAATACCAGCTTCGGTAGTATTGCGGCCTTTTGTGAAGCCATATTGTTGTTGATGAAATAATTTATTACTGTTAAAGTGCACAATCATTTGACTTAACATGATTTTTTCAAAGATTTTACTGAAAACGGGCAGGATGGATACCGGTCTAAAATTATTCAAACTATTTTTACAACCTGATTTGAATAATGGCACCACTTTACTGATTTTCATGAGGTCGGGGAAAACACCTACTTCAACGCAAGCATTAAAAATGTAAGCTAAATATGGTGCTAAAATATCAACAACAGTACTTATAACTCTAACTGACATTCCCCAAATATCTTCCGTATTTTTCAACTTAATGCTTTTAAAAGCTTTAATGATAGTTTTAGCGTCTACTTCGGAATAACAAAAGCCATTTTCACAGGCACCTATATTTTCTTTTAACAAGTTTTCTGCACTAATTGGGCACGAGTTTAGCAGCGAGGTAGTTTTAATCGGTATTTCGGTAAAAAATGTTTGGAACAACTCTGCCACTTCTTTATTTGCGGTACTAGTTCCGGTTTCTGTTTTGATTTCATAATGTGTATCACGAGGCTTTGGTTTCCCTGCCACCTTATTTATTACATTCCACACAGTCTTAGCCTTGTTTGAAGACGAACTTATAATTTTCTTATAATGCTGTGATTTTGCAATTAGACAAACTTTCTTAAACGTTTTTGAATATTTTTTGACATATTCTACAAAATCTTTATCATGGCAATAAGCTCGCTGACCGTATAGTTCAAACATTCTATCTCTGCTTTTGCGGATACCTAAAGTAGCCCAATCACTAAATTTAGATTTACAGTTACTTTTTATTCTTTTTTGCGTAAAAACACTTTGATAAACATTATTGACAGAATTGAACATATCAGAAAATAGAATGTTTGGGTCATGAGAATTAAGAGAAAGGCCGGCAATGGTCTCCGATAAGGCTTGTTTGAAGTGTTCAATTCTCCTTTGAGTAATTGGTCTTGTAATTATTTCATTGATATTACATTGTTCCGTAAAATCAAAAACAACGAATTGTCCACTATGGTCAGATCTTGTAAAATTTATAATAGCCTTTTCGTTGACCTCGCAACAGCAGAACACATTGTCGATGCAAGTCGCTGATGATTCTGTGCATCGTGTCGGCTCTAAAAATACATAATTAAGATTAAAACTACGAAATAAGCTTATTATTCTCTTACTAAACGTTGTTTTTTCTAGTAAATTAACATTAAAGTCTCCACAAACGATTACCTTTTTTTTACACGTACAAAGTCTTTCTAAAACTTGTTCCATAGTTTTTTCAAAAATCTCATAGTTTTCATTGTATGGTGGCCTATACACACAAAGTATGATGCACTTTTCTAGCTCCACGCAGGATAACTCAATCTTATGTTCAACTGAGAGGCCAGAAACATCTTTCCGGTCTTTCGATTTAATATTTTGCCGTACTGCAATTAATGAACCACCACGGGAAATAGATTTTCGATTAAAACAACTAATTATATTATAGTTAAATAAATTAAATGACATGTCAGATACCCTCAGCCAGTGCTCAGTTAAACATAAAACTTCTACAGGAGTTTTCTTTAAATATAATTCTATTTCATGTTCTTTGCCAGAAAAACCTTGTATATTTTGATGAATTAATCGTAAACAATTCTTGGGCTTTTCTTTTGTCTTAAAATCTAGTTTAAAGAGCATCCTTTGTCCTTAGATGATAACATGCAGGAGCCCTGGTCAATCCTACTTACGCTAATATTGTTATAACAATTAATATTATAAGCTAACAATGTAGTAATATACTTTTTGTCCTTTTGCTTGAGATACAATGTATCATTTGTACAAATAATATTGCCAACAAATTTGTTGATGTCAAAAAATGTAAATGCGTTACTATAACGAGTCAAATTATATAAACATGTATTTAGTCTATGAATACGTCTATTTAACTTAGGGTCATTATTTGTGTATGGGAAAGCACACAAAGTAATTTTATTAAAATTATGCGACTGAATTTTTTGAAAACTCTCTACGATATCATTTCTAGTTATTCCCATGCTATTTCCGACCATTACTATAATATTGGTACGGTCTTCATTACATTGTTGACTAGCTACATTTATTATCTCATTAAATGATCGGTTTGGCAAACAATGATTACAAACAGATGTATTGACATCATTACTTATTAATATGCCCATGCCTTTGCCAAGCGAATCGGAATATATTATGGTGCGTATTGAACTCTTTGCCGTGTCCGTAGTGCCCGCCAATCTCGTTGTCGCCACGACGGCCGGGGCGGCTGGGGTCTTGTGGGGCCTGACGACCGCGGGCTGGATGTGGGCCGCGGGGGCCGTAGAGCGCGTCGATCTCCTTGCTATGGTGGCATAGGAGGTGGCCGCAATAGCCGGTGCGTCTGTGGCCTTGAATGGCTCGTCGACCGCGGGCTGGATGTAGGCCGCGTGGGCTGTAGAGCGCGTCGTTCTCCTCGCAGCGGCGGCATAAGAGGTGGCCGCGAAGGCCGGGGCGGCTGAGGCTTTGGGGGGCCCGCCGACAGCAGGTACGATGTGGGCCGCGGTGGTAGAGGTGGTCGCGACGGCCGGGGCGGCCGGGGCGGCCAACACCTTACACCCGGCGCCCGCGGGCTCGACGTTCACCGCAGGAGCCGCGGTGCTCGCAGCGTGCGCCTCGGGGGCGACGACAATGTTTTGCGGCTGGGGCGCGGGGCGCTGAAGCTGCGAAGCGACACACTCACATTCCTTCTTTATTAGCATAAACTGTAAAACAGTTCGTTGGCGAACGTTCGCACTCTCTATCTATATGCTTTACCCTACCAACATAATAAAAATAGAATACTAATATATTATATAATAATAAACTCTTATATCTATACCTAATTTTTACCTGGATAAAGACTCTGAGTGAAATTATCTATCAGCAGGCAATTCAGCTTTGACTTATAGGTAAAATTGCCTATTGTCGCCACAAAGTCTGAATAATAAACTATATCCGAGTTACTAAAAATAAATCCAACATTAAGCATCTCTCATGTTAAAACAGATCGCATGCCCACAAATAAAATATAATGAGCAGGTTACTCAAACAAACTATCACGAGAAGAAAACTAGCAGTAAGGCGAGGGCACAAGTATGAAAGAGGGCGAGTTGCCTTGATGATAAGTACCCAGTCAAGAACTGGGCAACACAATGGGTCCACCACCAGCCATTCCTTACACAGACTATCACGTATAAATGAAACAAATGTCCTGTGCTAGAATTCTTTTACCTCGTAAACTACATTAGGATATTTGTACTTTGTCAAATTTATCCGAAAGAATCATCTTGGCAACAATATCCGGGCTGTGCTCTCGCGTGCGATTTGGCAGTCATTTATTTACAGTAGACCTCCGTAATCCTGTCAACAGTCCCCTGTTTACCTACTCATTTATTCGCCTAAATGTGCAGGTTCACGCACCGTAAGAGCATCGGTTAGTGTTCAAGTGATGAACGTATCTCAGAAAAAGTCATTGCTACATAGCGACACTGGGGATAAAAGTAGGTATTATCTTGCTTACGAGAAAAACTAAAGGAGAAAGCTTCTAAAAACTAATTGAAACCATACAACAAAACAAAACTACAAAATACCTTCACAGATAGAAATGAAAATCAAATGACAAGAAAGTTAGTTCAGTTACATTTTTTTTAAACTTGCCTTTAAAACTTCAGGTCAGCTATTTCGGAGTTTCAGTCGGATTCTATTTCAATTTCTATTTAGGCACCGGGCTGAATGCATACAACCTTCGCCACTCTAAGCCCCGCGAAAAAAGTACAAAATCCAGTGCCATTCGCGCCAAAACCATTTCAAAATTGGAACCGGGTAGCTCTATAAGCTAGGGTTGTCAGATTCTTATTTATTTCACGTTTTCGATTCCCCTTCGGGATAAAAAAGAATTTGAGGCTGTCTGAGCCGATAAAATTTATTGTATCGGTAATCTTCAGACGTTCCTCGGTAGGCATTTTTAGATTTTTCTGTGAAAGAAAGTAAATTAAAGTAAGCGTTATTCGACTAGAGCTCATCTCCCTTTTATGTTTTTTAATGTTATACGGTAACCAAACGGGCATGGGGCAACCTGATGTAAAGTGGTCACCGCTGCCTGTAGACATTAGCAACAACAAGAGTATCGCGAATGCGTTTACCCACTGCTTGGGCAAACGCATTGTAATTCGTTGCCCTGGCATTAAAAAGGCAAATGCCCCTCCACTGCCAAAGCTACGGTTCCCCAAATCCCCAGCCCATGGAGCACTGGAAACCTCATCAGCAACCAACCTAATACCTATTGGTATAAATGTAATAACAAATACGAGTAAGGTAAAACATTCTAGTTTCATATATACTTCTATTCGTATTAAGGTTACATTGTAGGTAAGTATTTTTAAAGACAAATAAAAGCTAAATAGGTATTTACTGGTGCGAGTATTTCAAGTAAGAGATGAAAAAAAATATTACTACTGTCTTGTAAATGTAAGTAAAGAAAAATTCTTCAACAACCCTACTGTAAGCTGATTTTTATTATCAGCAACATTGAAAATGCGGTCGCGAACGCCTTTATTCCTTTGACATAAGATTCAAAATTTTCTTTACAGCTGTTAGAGGTTACTTACTTTAAATCCGGTGCATACAGAGAACACAGGTTTCAAATAAGGCACGGTGAGGATCAGCCTAAAGGGTACATTCGGGATATAGGTAAATGTGATAGATCCTGTGCTAAGCTCGGAGTAAGATATACCTACCAAATATACGCAGTATTATGGAAATGGGATGTTCACGCCGTGATCCGCCTTACGTATTCTCATGCGAAATTGCATCGCTCTGCGTTTTGCCTGTTAAATGTTCTCAGGAACTATGTACGAGTATTTCTTTATTGGCCACTACCGGCATAAAATCACATTTACATCTGCCGTCGTCGAAATAACATTGTTAATTAAGTTTTTACCATTATATTCTAAATTGAGTCTACGAGTTTTATTGTGAAGCTCCAGCATGTCCTGCTGAGACATGGGGGTAAAACTATTCTGTGCCATTAGGTTAACCATACGCGAATTCAGAAAGATTATAAGTAAAGGGTGACATTTAAAATTTGATATCGACACATCCGCAGAAAGGTCCAAGTTACTTAAGCGGCATAGTATAAACGAGCCCTAGTTCGTTGAAAGTTATGAATCCGCTAATATAATAATGATGGTATCACACATTAATTTAGCTAGGTATAGCAGTAGGTATTAGTATAACCAGCAAGAGTGTATTTATAACAGCAAACGATAATCCGAAGTACACGGACATCGCAATAACTGTGAAAACTAATCGACTCGAAATGGAATTAAAACCATTGAGTGGAAGTATTTTCTGTTCACACCAAAGGATACGGTTGTGTTGGCATGAGTTAGCGCTTTTTATGATTCAGTACGTCCGCTATGTCTATCCAAATGTTTAAGTAAATTTATTCTTACTCATAATGAGGAGGTCACCTTTGCTTTGTAAAATTATACTTTTCTCATTTTTGTACTTATTTATTATGCAATAAAGGTTTACATACATACAGTTGTGTTTAGTTGTGCGCGCGAACGCTCGTCAGTCGTCGTCCTTTAAATAGTATTGTGTTTCTGCCGGTGAGTAAGGTTTCCAGTGCTCCATGGGGTGGGGATTTGGAGAACCGTGGCTTTGGCAGTGGAGTGGCATTTGCTTTTTGCTGCCAGAGCAACGTGTTATAGAGGTGGGCAACGCATTAGCGATACTCTTGGTGTTGCTAATGTCTATAGGCAGTGGTGACCACTTTCCATCAGGTGGCCCGCTTGCCTGTTTGCCTACCGTATGATATAAAAAAAAAAAAGTTACACTTAAGGCTAGCGTCCCCCCGAGCGCGCTCCATTGCGCTCCATACAAACGTAATTTGATGATATTTTCAATATTACGCTATCAAGGCCAATTTTGTAAGGATATTTTAAACTTTGAAATGCTATATTTTGACAAAAATCTGTCAAACTACAAGCATAGATATTGGTTTCTGGATCACGTCTTGCTTTCATAGCGTAATATTGAAAATATGATCGAAGTACGTTTGTTTGGAGCGCGCTCGGAGGACACTCCTCTTGTCGGTCGAACGAGCGTTTTAGAGCTCTTCCAAAATTTATACCACTTTCCTAATGCGCTTATTACCCATGCCTAAATACAGTTACTAAATTCAGAAAAAAAAACCGTGAGAGCAAATCAAAGAGGAATGTATTGCTCATTGAATAAGGTCCATTTTTGTATCACGGATTTTTGAAAAGCGGAGCGACACGTAACAAAATATAAGCTTTGCTTACTTAGGGGCTAGATGGCGCTGTGTGAATTTGTCCAAGCATATTTTATTTATACAATAGGTATGTTTTATTTATTGAAGTATAAATCCATATCCACATTCACTTTCATCACGTTGCTCCATTTAAATAAAATGAATGCAATACCTAAGTATAAAAGAAGATAATAAGAGTAGGAAACACAATATACGTTCAACAAACTGAGTAGGTACAAAACATTAACAAAAGCAAAAGTTTCATCGTACATATACCAATTTACATTTTATGCACAGAGTATGCTACTTTGTTATGCTAATGGAATTCGACAATAAGTATACAATTTTGTATATACAATACTATAATAATAAATACAATAAACAGAGCTGCGAAATTGAACGTGAACAATATCGCTGTACACACAGCGCCCTAGGAAATAATGCCCAGGAGCCAGTTGTAAATTTTTCCTCTTTCAACATTCTAGGAGTAGTAACGTCTCTAAAGTAGCCTATAACTATACCTATTAGATCCACTTGTGCCAAGCTGGGTTATCATGGTTAACTTAGAAGTAAATTTTACTTTGTAGTTAAATTGTAATTGGATGTTGCACCACCAAGAAGTGGAGGCTAACATTGAGTTAATTGACTGCTTACCATCAGACAGGCCGTAAGCTTGTATGCCAACTATGTAGTATAAAAATAAATTATTAAAATTATTAACTCACCGATGAGCCAGAGTTAATCAACTAACTCTGGGTTAGTGATGTCAAAAACGCCATGTTATTTCAAATCTGACGTCAAGGAATAGACTTACAAATCACTATGGATCGACCATTCGTCTGTAACTTGGGTAAGTTGACTCTGGGTAATTTATATTGATACAATGCAGGCTGTGTTTGCTGTGCGCAAATTTAAAAAGTCGATAAAGAGCCCTCGCTTAATAAGCCACGAGCAATGATATGAATAAATGAAAATTCTTTGCTGCATTAATACACAGAGCACACAGAGTTTTTACACAAGTGCTGGTTCATTACAATGTCATGTTACGCAGTTTCCTTAGCTACTACAATTAATACCAAACGTGGATGTAATAATCATTGCATGTAAAACCAAACCAAATCACCAATCCCTACACCAAAATTTAAACATGTTACTAATTAAATATGATTCCTGGTAATTTAAATAAATTTTGCATTATTTTTTTAATTTCTGCCCGGCCGGGAAACAAACCGGATACCCTTTCGTAGCAGCTCAGCATGGTAACCAATGAACCACTCAAGTCCTCTTAAAATTATCACTTGCATTGAAGGAACCGAGCATGGGAATATTGGGAAAAATGAACAGGAGACCAAATATATTTTTAATTATTTATTTTATAAAGAAACTAAGCCAAAGCGCACTATGATTTTCTTACTGTTTTGTCGCTAAATTACAAATAATCTTTATTAAATCCAAACAGTTTACAAATCAGTAAATGTCAAAATTAAAACTTAAACTAACAATCTGTAAGTACATTACTTAGTTTTAACTTAAACTAGAGATCCCCTTATTTAATAAATTAGACATAACAATAAATAACAAAGTTTACGCACTTAAGTCTACTAAAGATTTGTAAAGTGCCTAGCCTGGCTAGTACCAAAGTATCTTCGCCAGCTCCCTGACTACCGCGCATTACTCAAAGCCGTATATCTCAAATTGAGCAAACGCGACTACCGCCGCCGTCGAAAAGACAAACAAACAACACGATATTAGTCACGGGATGAAACTTGTGAACGTATTCCGGGATACAGTCGATACGGGATACGCTTTCCGCGTAAATAATTTGCGTACGATGTTCTATTTTGTTTCGGGAGTAGAATAAATTAGTAAATGGTTTATTTGCGTGCATGAAGTTTCATACTTCAAGTGTACCTACGCACAGACAACTTAAACTCAGAATCTACAAAAATGCAAAAACATGTACAGAGGTAGCTAGAGTAATTAATTTACTATGTAGGTAGTTGCTGTAAAATTCTTGTCTCAATTTCTGTAAAGGTCGCCTGGAAGAGATTTATTTATCTATCTAGGTAGGTATACACAACAACCATAATGACTAACCTGCATAATGAAGCTGCATGTGTGTACTGCAGCACAAAAAGGTTATGGCTCAGCACAGGGTTGTAGTAAAATGAAAATTATTAACCTACCGCAGGCGCTTGACTTTTGGCTACTCGCTAGGCGATCGGTATTCGCTATTCTCATAATGCGCGTTGAAAACTGAAAATTATCTTTGACAATAACACTGATCAGGTTCTCCTGTTAACAGAGTCATGGAGGTCTTACCGCGCGCGGGTAGAGCAGAGGCTTTTGACTTTAGACGCTAATATGATCCTGATCAGTTATATCATGGTTATACATTCAGTCGCCTGAATGTGCAGGTTTCATCACGATGTTTGCCCTCACCGTAAGAGCATCCGTTAGTGTTCAACTAATGTACATAAATCAGATGAAGAAAAAAAAAGGTCATTGTTCCAGCGGCACTGGGGATCGACCTCGGTACCTCTGTACTCTAAGCTAGAAACTACTGTCTCATAAGCGTTTATCGAATATAACAGTCACTATCAACTCGCACTAACCCTTGTTCTTGCATCTGACGGTTGCAGCCATTATCTAGGAAAGATCCATTTTGCAATGCAGCATTTTCCCGTGTAAAATGCGAAATACTTTAAACCTGGTTTGCTGCATCGCTTTGGAATATTGAGCCTGCCTATCATCATTATACGAAGGCGGGAGCCTAGCTTCGTAGAGAAAAGAAAAGAATATGTGTTAACAATTTCTATTTTATTTTGCTTTAAGGATTTTGTTATACGTTCCAGCTTACAAATCGAACAGAAAACGCGTAAGAGTCGTATCCGCATAGTCACCGCATAGCAACCGGACAGAAAGCGTGTAGACAACGTGGGCGCGGCACAACTAGGCGGGCTTAGGATGGCTGTGCGGTGACTATGCGGTTTGCTAACAAATTTCAAAATAAGCTTTCTTTCATTTGCATAGAAACCGAAATTCAATAAACATATAGGTAGTACAAACCCTGCAGAAATGTCGGCAGGGGCTCATGCTTCAACTTTTATTTTGTTTGCCTGTACTTGACTAAGGCCAAACTGAAAGGATAGGTTATGATTGTTGGTTATGTCTTTGAGACAATAAGCTCGAGAGTTCCCTGTACAGTAGTAAATCCTACATTTAATTTGTTGATATTGTTACCTAAATGACACGCGTGGGAATTCGTTGGATATGTTTATTGACATTATAATTCATATGTGAATACCGAGTATTTAATGGAAATAAATCGTTGCAGTCAGCGCAACTTGACTAATGTACTAGCATGCTCGTACAACCCTAAACCAAAGTCAATGAAGCACAATCTCGTTGATTCTGGAAGAACCAAGAGAGGCTTGTCAGGACCATAGCAAGTAGAACAATGTGGTCTCTATCTGCCCCTTCTGGGAAAATGACTGACATTATCTATAGGCTCGCACAGTCACCACGTAACAACGCACAGTACACGACGCGGTGATTACGCGGATAGGTACGGCACGGCACGAGGACTAACTGGGCGCGACACGGTGGCGGTGCGGTGAATATGCGAGCGCTGCGCGTTTGATGACAGATGACAAAAGAAGCTTTCTGTCATTAGCATAGAAACCAAAATTGCATAAAAATTTGGGACTAAGCGTGCAGAAATCGTATACGTCTATATGGGCTCTTAAAAACTCCTTCATTTTTCAATATTTTGTTTTTACTATTGGCATTACATTTTGATAAACCTATTTCTCGATGTTCGATGTTTAATTCTCCTATAAAATCACGCGCTTAAGGTTAACGTTCGTTGTGTTGTTACTAATAACGTGTTAAGAGAGTATCCTCCAGGTGTTTAAATCACGCCCCTAATGCCTAACGCGTAAACCGGATCGCACTCTAAATCTTAATCTCTTAATAAACCCAATTAAACCTGTCCATTAAAACGCAATTTACTTCATTTAACACCATTAATAGGCACCCCTTCATTTGTTTGAGTTCGTTCATACCCATTATGGTAATGACGTCATCCCTCAGATGTAATGGCCCAGGAAAAGATGGTGGAGGACAAGGGTGTACGACCCCGGATGCTATCGCTTCCGCGTATCCTACTACCCTATAAATATAAGTATTATTATAAAGCGAAGTGATGGTAGTGGTGGTGATTAGGATGTTGTTAAATAAAGCCACAAAAAGTTCACTCACTTGCGTAGTTTATTCGAACAAGTTAGTACACAGAATGAAAGTTCAAATAAGTATAGAAGGAGAAATTAAGACGACGGAAAACAGATTTAAATATAAAAAGGCAGTCGCTACAAGATTCGAGTATGAGAAATAGTCGCGCGTATACATATAGTTTTGCGGTGCGCAGAGTCACATGCGTCTCTCGTCTAACACGGTTGCGGACTGCCGACCGGACCGTCCCGCGTTCGCGGCGTAGGAGTCGGTAGACGCGATTTTGCGACTACCTCCACGCGTCGCGAAATCGTCTACTACGAAAAGTAGTCGGTCTGTCCGGTGTATGTATAATGTAATAATAATTATTACATTGAGTAATAATTATTATCATATTAAACTTTATATACTATTTACATATACTGCTTACATTTAATAAAATAATAACAAGAATAATACAAATAAGTAGTTACACTACCATCACCTCCCTCCAGAGACCGGGCTACGGGCGATAATAGTCTGGAAATATTACCCTACGCCCTGATCGAGTTCTGACGACTTGTTCATCAGTATTTGGTAGGTTCTGGTCATCCGTGTGTGTAGTGTGTGTATGTGTGGGTGAAGTGTTTGTGTTTGGTGTTTATTTATAAATAAAATAAATAAATAAATAATCGTGGACAAATTCACACACAGCGCCATCTAGCCCCAAAGTAAGCAAAGCTTGTGTTGTGGGTGCTAGATAACTGATAAACTACTTATATACTAATTAAATACATACTTATTATACATATTATGTATACTTATTATGTATTTATTGGAGTACCAACAGCCATATAAAACACCATAAATATTACATTAGAACCAACAAGCCAATTACAGGTCCTCGCTAGTAACAACAAAATAAAAATAAAAAGAAAAGCAAAACTGCCACGCAATAATATGATGACAGAATATAATATTAAATTATTGCGTACCCATTGCGTGTTAAAGTGACAGGTGTGTAAAGTGTGTCATGAGCGTGTAGTGTGTAGGCCGGTATAACGCGGTCGATGGACACTGTGGTGCTTTTACCGTTGACGAGAATGGTGAAGATCTTGTCACCACGCTGGAGAACTTCAAAGGGACCGGTGTAAGCTGGTTTCAAGGACCCGCCAACAGTGCAGTCACGCAAAAATACGTGAGTACATGTGGCTAAGTCCTTGAATACGAATGCGGAACGCCTTCCGCTATGGCGAGATGCTGGAGACGGCTGCAAGCTTTGGATGATACTCCGAAGTTTTGACGTAAACAAGGTCAAGTCAACGGTACCATTCTCAGCTGGTGCGTCAAAAAATCACCAGGTAGGCGCAGAGGTTCGCCGTAAACCAGCTCCGCGGACGTTGTTTGAAGGTCCTCCTTGAACGCACTCCTTATTCCCAGCAACACAGGTGCAAGGGAGTCAACCCAGTTAACAGTCCCGTGGCAAATTATGGCAGCTTTGAGCTGTCGATGGAATCTCTCCACGAGTCCGTTGCAGGCAGGATGATATGCCGTAGTTCGGCGATGTTGGAATCCGACAATTTTTGAGAGCTGTTCGAACAATGCGGATTCGAATTGCCGACCACGATCCGTGACAATGTCCGTAGGGCAACCAAAGCGGGAGATCCACCCACTCATCAAGGCTTTTGCCACTGTCTCTGCCGTGATGTCTGCGAGTGGAATTGCCAACGCGTAAAGCGGTCGATTGCCGTGAGACAGTACCGAAAACCTTGCGAGACAAGTAACGGCCCGACCAGGTCTATGTGGACAAATTTAAACCTGGCCGCTGGAAGCTTGAAGGAACCAAGGGGTGCAGAGACATGCCGGGTGAACCCACTCCCTGCAGTCCTTTCGCACGCCTGGCCATACGTATCTCTCCGAGACCAATCTTGCCGTAGCGTTGGCACCAGGGTGGCTCAGTGCATGCAGGCTATCAAAAATCTGCCGACGAAATGGCAGTGGAACATAAGGTCTTGGAGTGCCGGCGCTGTCATCGCAATATATTTGCGTCTGGGAACCCGGATACGATACCTTCACCAAGCGTAGCGATGTGGTACCGTCGATGAGGTTGGTGAGTTTGCCGTCACCGCGCTGAGCTGCCGCTAAATGCTCCAAGGAAACTGGCTGAACCACCTCGTCGACTCGGGAAAGGGCATCTGCTACCACGTTGTCCTTACCGGATATATGACGGATGTCCGTCGTGAACTGCGCTATCAGGTCCAGATGTCGAAATTGCCTTGGGGATAAGTATACGGACGGATGTCACACAAAAGATACGAAACGATTTTTTATGAAATTTGGCATTTAACTTATAACCCAGAATAAATTCAATGGAGTTGCCGCAGAAACAGATCCGGAATGCAAAACAGGATTCTACACTGACGAAATTGCGGTGAAAAGCTAGTTACGTACATAAAAATATCTATTTTAGTGGTAGAGATACTGGTGGTGATGTGTTAAACAAGACCACTAATATTTGACGAAGTAGGCTGGTTTCGATATCTTTAGTTGAGAAAATAGGCTGCTAAAGTTTACAAGTAGAGCTACGGTGGCCTAGTGGTGAGAGGGTCCGACTTGTAAGCGACAGGTGCCGGGTTCGAATTCCACTGCCGCCATGTACCACTGTCTCTTTTCTGAACTATGATGATCGATGATCTTAAGGTGAGGGAAAACATCGTGATGAACTTGCTCATACAGGCAACTGAATAAGCAAGTTTCAACAGGGTCACGAAGGGCAGATGGCAGCCCTCCAGTACCTGATCTGCCAAATCTTGGATCATGGTAAAGGACTCCGTGCCCTCTTGCGCGAGAGCTCAACCGCGACATTGATGCCAAGATTTTTTTATTACATTAAAAAATGCCAAGCATCGTATCTCCTATATATTTCATTAATGTTGTGGGCTGTTGGTGATAATGATGACCAATGATAGTACTTCGCAGTTTCAAGAATCGGTCATGATTAGCATGCGGGCGACTTAGATTCGATACAATTTGGCCACCTAATCATGCCATGAATAGCATATTTTTGTTATAATTATTCTCTTTATTTATTATCATTTCAAAATGTTATATTTCCTTTTTATAGAAATTATCATCATCATCACATCTCATAACAAACCACTGCAGGACTTAGGGCCTCTCCTACGAGAGGGGAGGTCATTCCCATATTCTCCGCACTTGTCAGGCGGGTTGGAGATCGCTTATAAATATAACCATGCAAATCGCTGCTGCCCATTTTCCATTTTACGGAGACTACATATTTTACCTCGAAAACGTTAGTTGCCTTATACGATACCCAGAGTGTACGACACCATACGGCTTACAAATATAAAACATACATATTATAAAAAACCTAAAACAATAAAAATTATAAGCTTTTTGAAAATAATATGAAAAAACGAAATATTATTCAAACCTAAATCTAGAGTAGACCGTCTAAGTTTCACGAATTATAAATAGCGAAAATTCACGAGCATCCTACACAATGGGAACCAAAACAAAAATACCACGGCCGTAATAACTGGGGAATTTGATACAACTGCCGAACTTTGCCCCCGTACACGAGGCGCCTCAACTCACCTTGTTTGGACTTTGTATGATCTCCCGTTAATTTGAACACCAATAATGACGCTGGCTCATTTTATACTAGTCGTAGATGTGCTCGTGTGCTGCCGTCTATACGCCGTTAGCTCAAATGAAGCTAACGGGACGGGACGCGGACTTTTTATCGGGCAATTTTTCAAAACACGCCTTTGATGTGAATTTGTGAACACCATTTATAAGCTTCAAGAGATTGAGACATAAATCTTATGAGGTATACATTCTTCGTAGCATTGTAGCACGTCGAAGGGGGAATGTTTGATACTTTTTTTCCTTTTCGTTGCATTTGTCATGTTATTTTATTTGAAAGAAAGAATAGAACATTAATAACGAATGTTTCTTATCGTCTGTAAGATTATTTTTAGTGCAATTTCGTAAGTAATTCGTAAGTACTACTGTAGTTGGCCTTGTTAACCAGGTATATTATGTACCTTATATTTTGATGCAGGTTGGATAAAAGAATAGGGTGGGGATGCGTCGGAACACACGGCCGTTGGTTTTAATGTGAAACGTCTACCTTGGCAGCGTTGAGACGCTCGGAGAATCCAAGTCGTTGTCGACGGATTCTGCTCCGATATCAAGACTATTAATGCTGGAGAACAGCAAGGTTCAGTGCTATCTCCCACGCTGTTTCTTCTGCATATCAGTGATATGCTGAATATTCCCAGTATTCATTGCTATGCAGCGCATTTTCCGCCAAAAAGGATTCTTTTGTCATGGTGCCGCAGTTCCAAGGAACTCCCCTCTCCATCTCAGAAAGTATGGGGATCGTTGGTGTCGACATATCAGACGACGTGCGGTTACGGAGTCACCTAGATTGTAAGGCTAAACTAGCCTCGAAAAAACTTGGCGTGTGTAACCGGTCTAAGCGATACCTCACCCCAGAGCAGCGCTTGTTGCTGTATAAGGCACCGGTGCTGCTACATATGGAATATTGTTCCCATCTTTAGGCCGGGGAAACCGCCGACCTGCTTAATTATTTGGACTCCATACAGAGGCGCGCTGTATGAATTGTCGACGATCCCATACTGACAAGCAAGTAACAACCACTGGCTGATCGAAGGGTCTTTGGCTCTCTGTCTGTGTTCTACCGGCTGTACAATGGGCAGTGTTCTGAGGAATTATTTGATCTGGTGCCCACAGCACAATTCCGCCATCGCACCACCCGCCGTGGGCTGGGTACTTATCCCCATTACGTGGACCCTCTAGTGGTGTTCACGCGAAGATTCGAAAGAACGTTTCTCGCTCGTACGATTCGGATGTGGAATGAGCTCCCAGCCACAGGGTTTCCTTTGGACTATGACATGGAATCGTTCAAGAGGTATATTCGAGGTTTCCTTAGAGGCGGGCAACGCATTGGTAGCACTCCTGGTGTTGCTGATGGCCATAGGCGGCGGTGACCACTTTCCATCAGGTGCCCGGCACGCATGCACGTTTGTCTGCCAGATAAAAAAAAAATACGCGCTTGAATATATGTATAAGTCGTGAGATACACTGAATATTATTACGCCGGGGGCACGCGTTTTGTTCATTCAATTCAGTATTATGGGAGTCAAAAAACTGATGAACTACTCTTATATATTTCTGAATACTTTTAAATATCCGCGTTTAACAGTTCGTAGAGGTTTTACAATTTTTTTGGCAGAGTTCCAGGTAACTTTATCGAACTTGGAATTATCCACTGTGTCATGTTCAGGTTGCATATAAGGCTTACTATTGAAGACACTGCAATTTTTATCAATTATTAAAAAGTTCACCCGTCTAGCCCCAAAGTAAGCAAAGCTTGTTTTATGGATGTTAGATAACTAACTACTTATACATATTTATAATACATACCACACGCAGTCCCGAATTGAAATTAAAATTCATCATTTCAATTTGTACTCGGCCATAAATCGAACCCGGCACCTCTGCGTGGCAGACCAGCACGTTGACCAACTGAACCACTTAGGTCGTCTGTTCGACTGTACTGCCATAAGTTGCAAAAATAAGACGAATTATATGAAAAAATAGGTCGTGAAAATATTACCAACAAATACACGAGCCAATGTGACTTCAATAATACATTTCGAGAATGCACTGATATTGGTGTACTGACTATTAAAACGATCGTCGCAATAAGAAATCCATGAAGTTCCTATTTGCGACTAAATGCGTACATTGAATAGCGGGCTTTACACACCTTACTATTTGGCTGGGAACGGGTGCGGGTGACTCAAGATTTTAATAAAAGATATCTTCGGACACATCTCGGGCTATGGAGACGTACTTAGGAACTCGCCTTAGTACAGATTTCGTGAAGGATAAAGTAATGGGGGATTATCCGACAGCAACTTTAAAAAGTAAATAGTGTAGTTCGGCGTACCTCGCTAGTTGGCGCTGCTTAGGCAGGATTCTCATATATTGAAATTGGTAACCAAAGTTGAGTAACTTTGGAAAGATTTTTCGTGATAAGATCCTTAGTTTTAGTACCTTTTCTGAGAAAAAAGCGCAAAATATCTAAATTTTTAAACATCTAATGGCGAGACCATTTTGATTTATTTTTGAGAATCATGTCTAATTAACGTCATTTACTATACTTATTTAAACTATTTTTTTTAATCGCTGTCGGAAATTTCCCATTGCGCCGAAATTACATGCATGAGGCATTTCATCCTAATCCTCACAGTAACAACGCTCATGTAGCTTTAATTTTGGTTACATGCAGCCTAAATACATGAAACGTAGACGTTATGACACCCACAGCACTCGGGGAATCACGAATGCGTTGCCGGCTTAGATACAATACATTATAGGTATACCTATAATTGTCATCATCAAAATCGATTGTAAAATAAAGCTGTAATATAACAGGATGAAGGAGGAAGGATCTGAACGGAGTTTAATTAACCAAGATAAGCTTTACAGAACATAACATACAACATTTCGATCGGTGAGAAAGATGCAGCTACAGATGATAAATTCATTACTGAATTAGACTAAAGTAAAAAGAGACTGGGTGAAGTGTATAATAGCTTAGACCAATATGTGTATAGGCGACCAACATGTGCACAAGGCAGTGACCTATGCACGCCGCTGTTTATAAAGCTTTATATTCCAACGCGCAAAAAAATTCGGCCGTATTCAACGTCAAAGTTTCGGAGGTCCATATTCGTAAAACATCATGTTCGAAGATGTGTACAGGGATATGACCTTTACAGACCGACCTAGACATCCATGAGGGTTTGGACACCAACGCGTAAAAAAATCCGCACAAAAATTGTTGAGATGCAGTCCTGTGCACATACTTTTATTTTTAATACTAACTTTTTCTTGGTCCAGTTTCCCCAGTCTCTTCTCCGATAATATTAAAAACCTTGCTTAAAATATTGGTAAGAAGATCTTAGTACGGCCACCTTTCTTTCCATTCAGCACAGCTTGTATACAGGCTAAAAAAGTTACCTGTTCCATTCTGCATTTCAAAATGGAAATACAGGTTACATTTAGAGCAAATTGCTTCATATATTTTACTGCATTATTGTTAAAAGTACCTTCCGTATTTCGTACGTGCTTCAGCACCGCAAAGAGCTCGCCAATTGTTAGGTGTGCCTCCTAAATAGTCTTCCGCTGGGGACCCGGAAACTAGTTGAACAGTTGATGGGATGTATTCCGTGAATGGGATGACTTTTGTTATTATTATTCTTTGAGATTTTTTAAAATCGTCTGGCATATTTACTGTCAACGTACCACCACTCACTCCTATTACTGCAACTCTTGTTTCCTGAAGGATCTACAGCGGCGACTTTTGACACTCTAAAACTCTTATTAAAATTTAAGAAGTATCAGGTATTAATGATTCCGACTTCCCCCCTTAAAAGCGGAGATAGCGCAAAACAAGATAGAAAATGTATAGGTTGATTTTTGCCAGAAATAGATATAAAAACGCACCACACATATAATTATGGTAATAAGTTATGTATGTCTAGCATTTTGTTGCCAATATTAAAAAAAATCATCTTGGCCCAGGGTTCGACTTGACCTTGAATCCAGGATTTGGCAGATTAGGTAATTAAGTGGAGTGACAGCCACCTGACCTCTGTGACCCTGCTACCAGACGAACCTGATCAGTTGGAATATGGTTACACATTCAGTCGCCTGAATGTGCAGGTTTCATTACGATGTTTTTCCCTCGCCGTAAGAGTATCGGTTAGAATTCAACTATCGTACTTAACTCAGAAAAGAGTCATTGGTACATGGCCGCAGCGGGATTCAAACCCGGTATCTCTCGCATACGAGCCGGATGCCTTAACCGCTCGGCCAGCGACGCTCCCTATTGCTACCAATAATAATTTTGACAAAAGCGCTTTATGCCTATTGTTATCTATTGTCTCTCCATATCACCCGAGTTGCAGGAAATATAATCACTCACTTATACTCAAAATGCTAATTACCTACCATTAATGCTACTCTGTATAATGGAAATGGAATTCTAGTACGATTTGCTACCAAACGAAAAGAATAAAATAAAGCCATTCATCTTAGCTGCAGTAAAATATTTCAATTTACAGTAAAAAACAAACTTCAACGTAATGAAATCGTCTTCGAAAGATACTGCATTTTGATTACCTTTTTCATGGAGCCTTCGTTGAATAATTTGAGGACAATCATGATGGAGACGCAAATAGTTGTTTATATATATATAAGAGATATATATCTCGGGAAAAGAGTGGGGAAGACTTGCCAATGGGTGGGGAATGGTCATCGGAACGTATTTATCGGGATCGTTTTGTAGCAATAAAGGGTTCATAGTTATCAAGAATGTATTGTCAAATTAAAGCCACAATGACGATTTGACAATTGCAGCCAAAACTCGCGGGTTATTTGCTAAACCTTCCACCAATTCATGGTCCTCCTCAAACCTCACCAGACCGATTTGCGGGAGATGCGAAGGGTCTCGTGCCAGTTGCCACATATGCACTGCTTGACTCTCTTCACATTGTTTACAGTACATTCTGTACCCACGTTTCTACTTGGAGTTTTCAAACAGCCTGTCAAAGCAGCAGGTTATACACTTCTTCGCTTTTGAATGGATGGATAACTATTTTCAGTTCTTGGTTCAAAAGTCCTTGGGGCCGCGGGCGAATCTGACTTTCCTCGTAGTTACAGCCATTCGCTCCGATCGACATTTCGTTTTCAATTCAAAATGAGTCCAGGCCGAAGAGTTTGACGAGCAGGCTCATGACCGTCTCCGACATATATGTTTTAGGTAGGTATTTGTAATATCTACTTAGATATTACAAGTAAAACATATATTTTGTACTTTCTGACAACCACAGCTTCATCCGAGTAAAATTAAGGTAAAACGTGGTCCCGTAGGCATCGCTTTTAATAATAATAGGTAGATAAGTGCTTTGATTATGTAAAGTTTCATTTAAATATTTTCAGTAGTTTTTGCGTGAAATAGTAACAATACACACACAGTTCAACACATAGTAGGTACACCAGGTACGTCTAGATCTCGCAAACAACGTTGAAGCAAGTGTCCCCCGAGAGCTGCAGCGCACTCCATTTTGACTATATTAAGGGATTTATTTGTATGGATCCCGTATAACCTTGAAACGATATATTTTAACGAAAATCTAACAAACTACAAGCATAGATATTGGTTTCTGGATCACGTCTATTAAACTTCATTGGCTTTGATGGCGTAATATTAAAACTACGTCTGTTTGGAGCGCGACTGGGGGACACTTTCCAACGATAACGACCCAACGAAAATGTTACTTTATGATAATTAAATTAAATTATTATAATCAGTTTAATTAGTAATGTCGTATTACATTAGATTACGTCACTTTATTTGTTTATTAAAATGGTCCCACATAAATATCCCCATCATGGCCAGAAACTCTTACTCTGTATCTAAATCATCATCTCTATTTTCACCTTTCATCATCTCACAGATTTGTGCTTGCGTTTATACGATTTCGAACTCGGCAACAATTTACGGGTGCCATACATAAAATACCAACTCCCAACGGCCTCAGAAAACCTGTCACATTGCTGAACAGTACCTTAATAACGAAACAGTTCGACTCAAACCAGTCAAAAGAGACGAAGGAACAGAAAAGAAAATACTGCACCAACCTTAAAAGCGTTTCCGATATCGGATCGGACGCCGATATCGTGTGGTATCTTTACGTATCTTATATATTTTTGTTATCTTTGGTCTTGAGAGAAGGCAATCGTAATACACGACAGGGTTAAATAAATAAATAATCGTGAACAAATTTTCACAACGCCTGGACTGGAAGATATCTCTTCTAGTGATAAGTCCACCTTTGTACAACTATTTCTACTGTGACATTACTTTAATTTCTATTTTGTACAATAAGGAATATATACAGGGTGTTACATAATATATGTATGAAGTCGTGAATTGGATGTAGTGCTAAACAAATTATTTTTGTCGTACATGGAATTTTTGTACCTATCGTTTTCATACATTTAGCACTCCACCCGGTTCACGTCTTCATACATATATTATTTAACATCCTGTATAAGGAAACGAAGTGGAGCGAGCTATGTCGCAGGCACACTTGTGCTAACTGTACAGGTTGTCATTACAGTCGTAATATAAATATTTAGTTACTGTGTCTATATTTGAGACGCGAGGAAACAGAGATAATGCACATACACGTATGGCGAACATTCAAACTTTATCGTCCGACAGGTCACGGACATCCGATGATGACGTGGACATATCGGTGACCGCTCACAATAATGTCAAATGCAAGGACTTATATTTCATATATTTTACTTGCCCCGATATCGTATCGGCGTCCGTCACCGATATCGCATCGGATACTGTAAAAACGCTCTAAAACGTCAACAAAAACTCGACAGGCCTTTTTTAATTAGTCGCCTCCTCGGAACCACCGCTTTACCATGATGGGGGCAAATTAAGAATTAAAGAACGGGCTGCGAAAAGGCGAAGCGAGATCGCTTCCAACGCAAAGGATTCCGTAGGGAGCTATTGCGCGGAATTAACGCTCACCGCGAATAGCGCCATTCGGATGATAAGGCGGTAAGGCGTTATTCCTAAAATATTTGGAATTGGTTGGGGGGGTATTCGATAAAAGTCAAGCAAGTTACAAGTAATGTGACGTCTCCTGATCGTATGGGGAAGCAGATAGCTCATTATTCTAGTTGCGATGATCTGGAGGTAAGTACGTCTTATATAGATTGGGATGTCTATTAAGACGTCCTGTAACTGTCGAGTTATGAAGTAGTCACGAGAAACGAGACAGCCCAAAATGAAAGTCTCGAGAATTCCCGAAACTTTGCAAAACAAAATTATAATCGAAAAAAATAGAATCGGCCGAGAGTTAATGAACCTAAAATCGTAAAGTAATTATTTGGATTTCATAATGGCTAGCGGATCGGCCTTGTAGGCTAGAGGTATTAATTGTATTAAATCGTAAATCTAATAAATCACAATAGTACCTACACATCCTCTATAAACCGGTTATCCGCTGATCCTTCTGATAACTTTGGAATTTTATATCACAAAATAAAATTATTTCGATAACTTAGCCCGAGAGCTCAGAAGTAGCAGGTCGAATCACTATTAACTGAGCTCCTATAGCTATGGGGCAAATATAAATAGACGTTAAAAAATACAATCAAACTTTTCACATTTGAGACAGGGGCATAGCATCTCACTTCATCTCCGGAGCCCATTTTTCGTATTCAACGACATCTTCGTTCCGAGCCCAGATTGAGGCAATTCTCGGGGGAACCCTAAAGTGGGAAAAATATTCCCTCAGTGTTCCGTCTTAAGTAAAAAGAATTCCTCCGCGTGGATTTCAAATTAGTGAGTTTTTTAGTTTATTTTTATCTTTTGATGAGACCTCTGATGAATTAGTGTTAGATTATTCTAAAGTTCCAAGTTTTCAAAGACAAATTTTTCGCTATTAAAAATATACTTAACTACATTTCAGTTTCACCTGAGCGCTGAACAAACTCTATTATTTCAAAACCAATACCATATATCAAAACGATAGGAACTGCATAAATCTTGTAAAACAAAATGTGTACTAAATTTTAGGGGACACCATCGTAATTGTCAATTTGCTACGTAGCTGATAACATCATAATTTAGTTACGTACGAGTTCGGAGCATACATATTGAATTGTAACGTACTGGTTTGGCTAAATTCAATCGTCTAAATTCAGCATCAAAACGCTTGAGAGGAATGTATTGCTCATAAATTAAAGTGAATTTTTGTATCACGCCTTTTAAAACCGGAACGACGCGTAAAAAATACAAGTGATACAAAAATGTAATACGTTTCACTTTGATCTTGCACTCACGCTTTTGCTTTTGAATTTAGATGACTGAATTTAGCCAAATTTAATAAGCGCATTTATAAAGTCATTGTTAATACACTTGGATACTCTCAGAGTAAATAGGTATGCACCATCGCAGACTACATCCGCACTTAACATTAGGTGAGATGGTCGACAAATATTTGACAATTTTCTATATAAAATATGCTACGCTACCTATACAATTTGTAGTTAAACAAAATGTAGCGGCACGCGTCACCAAAGAAGCCTATAACACTCCAAGCCTATAACACTTCGTCAGTGAAGGGTCAAAAAGACTCCCATGACAGATTTATGGACCCATAGCAGTCGATTGGACGGCGTGCCCTGTCCCCGGGGCTAATGACGTAACGAAGGATGCGGTTTATATATCGGTATTGTGGGTGGTGAATTTGTTTGATTTAGGGCCGATTTTTCAATCCTCAGATAAAACATATCAGTCTGATAAGTTATTAAGCGACTAAAATGAAATGGTATCATTAGTTCATGCAAAAGTGAAGGATTACAGATTGTTCTACTTTGGCAGTATATTACTTTATCGGACAGATAAATTTTATCTGAGGATTGAAAAATCGGCCCTAAGTCTCATGATAATATATACCTGTTATAATATTCAACGGGCCGTCTTAAGTATGACTTGTTAGGAATATTGACGAGTTAGATTGCGGACAACCGAAATTGTAGGTTGGTGAGACAGGAAAATGGACCAGTTAGCTAGTGGACGATGTGTATTGCTGATTTGGAAAATACAAGTTATCTTTCGTTTATCGACACAATCGACGTTAGCGTTATTGGTTAATATGATTTTGGCGGTGAAGGAATAAGGTGGCCGCCAATGTTGGCAAGCGAAGATGGAGAAGGTGGGAAAGGGTAATCACCCACCTGGCCGGGTGTTGTGACCAGGCGACCAAGGGTCCGACAGTTGATGTCGGAAGTACACACTTCTCTAAGTGTGCCAACTCTTCTCGTCTTCACGTAATGTGAGTATTGTTGAGCAATAGATGTCGCTACAGTGATTGCCCGTACATAAATAGACTTAAACTATTTAACCTAACATGAAAATACTTTTGAAATCACAATGTGTTTTGATCTAAATCTATAACTGCCGGATTTAACTGTGTATTTCAAATCAATCGTTTTGTAGTATAAACTAGTATGTACTTTGTACATAATTGGGCCAAGAGGCTATAGCTTTCTAACTGACGCCCAGTCATCTTACTGACACTACATTTTTATTTTAGTAGCCGTAGCGGCTTTACCTGCGTGCAATTCGAATCTCTGTAAACATTCAACTTTCTCGCGGGACCCTATTATTTTCCCGGGATAAAAACCTCTAAGCTTTGTTTAATTAAAATCGATTCTTTAGTTTAGAAAACATTTGAGTTTAAGTAAACTTGGTCGGTTACCTAACTTTCTCAGCTGGTTAGTTTATACTCTTAATATCTTGCCATAAGTCCATTGGAGTATTTGTACAACAGAATCAGGTTAGCCGTACATTT
The DNA here is from genome assembly GCA_905147135.1 of Blastobasis lacticolella. Classification (NCBI taxonomy): domain Eukaryota; kingdom Metazoa; phylum Arthropoda; class Insecta; order Lepidoptera; family Blastobasidae; genus Blastobasis; species Blastobasis lacticolella. The sequence continues at coordinate 10,388,589 of LR990045.1, forward strand.
CAGCCACGATGTATGGTTTGTAACGTTTTCCCTTGTAGAGCTAGGTATTTGGATGTCATGAGATCTAAAACTTTGAAAGCTTGTGCTTGTAAAAGCTTGGCACACCAATTTTACATGCAATGTTTCTGGTAGGATCTTCATTTCTCGAACCCTTTTGAACGCAAGCGATCCTGTTCCGTGCAAATTTTCCAGTCACGTTTCCGTTTTGATAAAACGATAACTTTATATTGTTTGTGTGATTCTCGCCCTGAATAACATTTATTGTTTTATTATGGCATTTTGTTTTCTGTTATTCCGCAAGGACAAAGATAATATAATTTATACTAATAGCAAGGAGAACGTATTCAATGAACCTGAATAGTACAAAGTACATGAAATATAAAAATAATCCACCACCACCATCACCATCACAGTCCATAATAGTCCACTGCACTACTTAGGACCTCTCCCAAGTTTGGTTTTGTCATAATCTCCACGCTTGGCAAGCGCGTTGAAGATCGCAGTTTTATAAATATAACAATGCAAAATTCTGCTTCTCACTTTTCAGCCTACGGAGACTCTAGATATTTCCTCATTTTATCTCCCTGAAAACATTAGTCACCCTGTACGATACCCACGAGTGTAAATGGTTGGTACTATTCTACTCTGCCGGACACTAAACGGCCACAAAATAATCATCTTGGCGTTAATATCCCGGTTGTGCTCTCGGCCCGAGGTCCGTCTTGACCATGATCCAGGTTTTTAACGCAACGGTTTAAGGCAACGGTTAGTAACAAAATAATGTACGTAACGCAGTAATAGAAAAAAAAATAGTTTCGACCAAAACATTTTCATGGTAAAACATCTTCCTTTCGACTTCCGGTGATATTGGTGTTAGGTCACTAAGAGCATGTCGCCGCTTAAAAGCCTGTCTTTCTGTATTAGGCTTAACCTTTCGAACTGGAAGCTTTTCTGAACTTTCATGTAGGTACTTATTTGTATGTGGTCTACGGAAATATTCTGAGACATTCAGTACAACTTACATTATGTGTGCAAGATGCGTGGTATTGATTTTTTAATCCCCGACCAAAACAGACCTTTCGAACTGGAAGCTTTTCTGTACTTTTCATGTACGTACTTATTTGTATGAGGTCTACGGAAATATTCAGTACAACTTACATTGTGTGTGGAACATGCGTGGCAGTAATATTTTAAGCCCCGACCAAAAATGAGGGGTGTAATATGTTTGACATGTGTGTCTAAGTATCTGTGGCTCTTTGTATCTGTGGAGGTGTGTGTCTGTCTGTGGCATCGTAGCTTCCGAACGGGAGCTCGAAGTCGAAAGGAAGATGTTTTACGACTCCTGAACCGATTTAAATGCAGTTGTCTCTATTTGAAAACCAATTTAATCGAGATGGATCTTAGCTTGTTTTGTGAAAATCAGTTCTCGCGTGTTCTCGCATCTGCCATATTATGCGACAGGCTATTTGCCACCAACTAATCTATTAAAATCTAACAAGAACTACGCACGACACGTAAGGCTTACTATGTTTGAATGATATTATACAATACGCCTTAGTTCCGATTTTGTATTATCATCTTGGCGATAACGTCCCGGTTGTGCTCTAGCGCACGACCAAGATTCAGGATTTGGCAAATCAGCTAATCACAGTGTAGCAACTGCTATCTGACCTCCATGAATTTGTTAATTGGAGAACCCAATCAGATTGGATCATGGTTATACATTCAGTCACCTGAATGTGCAGGTTTCACGTCCTTCTTCACTGTTAAAACATCGGATAGTGATCAACTAATGTACATAACTCGGAAAAGAGTCATTAGTCATAGGCGCTCTCTATATCTTAGCTTGTACTAAAATGACATTTTAATACAATATGCCTTAGTTAAGATTTTCTCTACTGAACAGATAAATTGGTGTACAAACTTAAATAAGAGTACCTTAATTTTTTTTTTCATTGATCAATGAAACCGCTTCAATGAGAGTGCCTGTTGTCTGGAGTGTCGGTAAAATTATTGTTAATGGTACGCAAAATAATTGTTATTACACGTAAAATGTGGTCGTTACATTTTTAACCACAGTAACTTATGAATTTTAACATGCGGTTGAAATATATTTTATGGTAAATAAAGTAAAGTTATTGTGGCTAAGGGAGGTAAATAGCTTTTATATTATAAAGAAACGTTAAGTTCGTAAGTTTGTTAGTGTTATGTTTGTAAGTTGGGGGAAGTCTCCAAACCTACTCAAGCAATTTTGAAAATCCTTTCACTACTGTAAGGCCCGCTCTTTTTTTCAAATCATCATCATCATCATCAATACAGCCCGCCTATCAGCACAGCACCAACAGTCCACTGCAGAACTTAGAGCCTCTCCCACGAAAGGGGAGGTTATTGCCATAATCTCCATGCTTGGCAAGCGGGTTGGAGATTGCAGTGTTATAAATATAACAAAGGAAAACGCTACTCCACATTTTGCGTCGAAAACATTAGTTGCCTTGTACGAAATCCACAAGTGTAAGGGGTTGGTGTATTCTACTCTGTCAGACACCACACAGCCAAATAGCTATGAATATGAATTAATATGATCTCCTTTCACTCCGTGCATCAGATGGTAAGCGAATCCGGTCACGGCTGCTATTGATTGATAGCAGAAAGCGACGCCAGAGGCCCGCTGGACCTCGCACAATGAATGAAATTCAATATCAGAGGTAATGTGCATAGTGACTTATTGGAGATGAACGTAATAAGATTTAGGAATACAGACAAAGCAAATACGTTTTGTTCTTTTTATTACTATTTCGGTTAAATGAAGCCTGCCTAGTCCATTCTCCGAAATTTCTGACATTTGCTTACTTCAATGAATAGAGCATTGCTTTAAGCTATGCTAATGGCTTTTTTGTTCTTATAATATATTTTAGAGAGAAGGGACGTTTGATTCGGAGGGTTATTTGATTTTGCGACAACCATTACCATAAAGGAAATAGGTTATACAAGGATATTCGTTATTAGAGGCAAGAAATAATACATGTCACCTACAGAGAGAGAGCGTCCGTAAAAATAACACAAATTTTGTGTACTTGCCAAAAAGCATAAAGTTTAAATTGCTCCACTTCTCTCTACAGGAGCTTTCTACATTTCTAAATTAATTGCGTATCTGCATATCAAACGAAGTGGAGATCTTGCGAAAAATCGAGAACAGATGGCTGAAGAAGCAGTTAAATGCGTGGCTAGTCTAACTAAAAAAAGGTGTCGAGTGGCGACCACGTACACGACGCAGCGCGGGTAGGCCTCCCAGAAGGTGGACCTATAGATGCGGAAGGCACCGACCTAATGTTGAGATCTCTGAGGGATGCCTATGCACATCAGTGGGCGCTTTACGGTTAATATGATGATGATGATGAACTAAATAGTTTTTTGTTCACCAAGGGAGCAAAGTTATTCTTTTTGCTGCGAGTACTGACTTCGAATCATGAACTAGCGAAATAGTCTAGAATAGAGTTTTTCCATGTGAACTCAGTAAGCATAGTGAATAATTTAAAGGCAGTACGACATAAATAAATTGCTCTCGAGTGGGACAAACAACTTTGTGAGAGACATATAACTCTCGTGTGGGACATAGTTATAACTTTGAACCTTTCCCACGTTCTACGTGCTGTTGGAGCGTTTAAAAGTTTGTTCGCAGTACAGGATAACCAGTTGCAGTCATATTTCTTCATTCCCGCACTAAAAGCAGGCGGTGGCGGCGCGCTCGCAGGTAGCGGTCGGGGACGTACAGACACGCCTTCGTCACTAGCTCAGGGCAGTCCGATTCACCGCGCAATAGATGACAGGCTAGTTGGAGAGACTGATGGATGCGTCTTGTTTCAAGAGAATGAAAATTTAGCATTCCTAACAAATATTTTGTCGGATATAGAAAGGGGTAGTAACCGTATACCTTCTTAAACAGGAAACGTAAAAACGCTTTCTGGATTTTTTCCAACAACAATGCATACGTACTTTCACTTGGACCCCAAACTATAGCTGCACATTCAAGTTTACTGCGAACTAACGCTAGGTACAGTGTTTTAATTGCAGTAGGATTTTGAAAAACTCTACAATTGCGAATGACGAATCCTAGGCGGCGATAACAGTCAGCTACAGTAGATCTTATGTGATCATTAAAAGTTAACGCGGTGTCAAAGGTGACGCCCAAATCTTTAACCGAGTGTACTCTCGTAATGATTGCAATATCCAGGTAATAATCTCGGTGGATAGTCTACTTTTTATTCCCCTCCATTTTCACTATAATGCTCCACGCAGGCAGAGCCGTGGGCGTAAAACTTGTTCCGTATAACGTTTGTCCCTATGTATATATATATAGTTATATATTATATTATATACATATAATATAGTTAAGGAAATTATTTATTTAAATGGATAATGTGCAGCAGTATTCGTTGAAATTCACATTCTATGTGATTCTTACATAATTCTCGACATCTACACACAATATACGTAGCGTGATTGATACGGCAAGTCGTGATTTTGTACACGTTAGTTTAAACAGATAATATGTAAGCTTAGATCTTATAAACTACGTAACGAATTTCAATGCAGTTTTCAACAATAGACTGATTTAAGGTGGTTTATAAACAAGAAAAAGGGCGGTAAGGGGTAAAATAGGTATAAGGTAGGTGTAGAGTAGATGTAGGGTAGGTATAGGGTAGTATATGTAGGGTAGGTGTAGCGTAGGTGTTGGTAGGTTTTAGGATAGCTGTAGGGTAGGTGTAAGTTAGGGAATGGCGTAGGGTAGGGAGGGGTAGGATGCCACCCGAACAAAGTCGCGCCGGGTCCACTAGTTTCATATAAATTACTAGCGGACCCGACAGACGTTGTCCTGTCTACACGTCTTTAATTTGAAAATTTCAAACTTTTTTTAATAAGCTAAAACATTCTGACAAAATTGTGAATCTAAACCATTCCCAGATCCCCTTGAACACACACAAAAAATTTCATCAAAATCGGTCCAGTCGTTTGAGAGAAGTTCAATGACATACACACTCACAGAAGAATTATATATATAAAGATAATAATAATGTTAAAATTAATGTTCTGAAATATAATAATTAAGTTATTAAAAACACACAGAGCAATTAAATAACGCGTGAGCTTTTGCTCACGTTAACCACCTAATTCAAACGTATGCGGAAAATTAAATACCTGTCAAAGGCAAGAATATAGCTCCAAGGATAAAGTTGATTTCTAACTTGTGTTTAATTAATTTGTCGATCAGTGGAATTTGATAGCTAATTCGATTTATCTTCACTTTCCTTGATCATTAACTCACATAAAATGTGTTAAGAAATTTAACTATTCGCCGAAACCCATTATATTAAGTCCATACGTATGAAACTGGCGTTTTGTATGGCGAAAATGACGGAAACTGTTATTTTCATACAAGCAAATATTAAAATTTCTTGGAAACAGTTTTCTATTTTCGTAAATTTTTCCATCTACGACCTGAGTGGCTCAGTTGGTTAACATGCCGTCTACCATGCAGATGTCCCGATTCGGTTCCCGGCCGGAAATATGAAATAATGAATTTTAATTTCTGTTACAGGTCTAAGTGTGTAATGTAACGAACTGCCTAGCAGTGGGTCAGGTTCAGTTGTAAAATAAGGAATGCTCTGTTAGAGGTCAGTAGCAAGCTATTTTATGAGAGATTAATTGGAGGTCGGTAGCCGACCCCTTGAGCAAAGAAAACAAAAGAATCAGGGTAGTGGGTATGTATTCAGTCCATCAGTATAATCTATTTAAAACAAGGAATTTATCAAAAATAATCTACAAAAGCACAAACGTTATAAAAAAGAGTTTATCCACATAACCTTCTGTCCGGGCTGGCGCACTTATTTCACTTTTCAACGCAGACCGAAAGTACCGGTTTGTGAACTGGTTGAGCGACTACGTCAGCTTGGGATTCTTATAGGAGTTGGTGGTTCATGCGACTAGGTGCATACCCTTAGAACTGGGTCATGATCGGAGATAGGATTTGATGCCTCATAGCATATACTTTTTAGATTTATACCGCACACATAACAACTTTTGGCGATTTATTATCTCAAGGTAACGTCCCGTTATAAACTATTCACCTCCAAGGCCGAAGGCTGGGAAAACAAAACTCCCTGAATCCCTCTCTGCTTCCTCTACTGAAGGCTCGGGTCCTCGTTTAAAAACCTTCTGGAATCATTTGGCACAAAGGAAGATAAGATCTTGTTGGCCAGTAGTCATAGTCAACCAGCCAGTTCCCGAAATGGTCCATATTAATTTTCGGACGGTCTGGTGTTCGACAGCCAAGAATATAATTCATGCCGACCTGATGAGGAATTGGATCCAGCAGTTATCTAGAATAAGAGAGGCACAAAAAAGATTAAAATCTTCTTTGACTATTAAAAATTTCACTTGTCATCAAATGACATGACAAGAGTACAATAACAGAAAGAACCCGCTTTTAATAAAAATGCGGATTTATGTGTATAATTCGTATTGGAAACCATATATAAATCAAACCCCATCGAAACAAACAACCCTCCGAAGCATTGGGGCCCGTCCGGATCCAGAATATTTAAAAAACATGAAGTTACGAAGGTAAGAATCCAGACACACGCCATTGCCCCCTGCTTTTCATTCGGAAACCATCATTACTTTTATCATTTGGGTGTCTATATATCAACAGAACATTCCCCAAAATCTATAATAATCAAAACATTAATAGAACGTAGTAATCAACATAGTCTGATTTACAGAATAAACTTAATTTTCCAGGGAGGAATTATGGACAATCAGAGCCTGAAGGGCCAAATCCAAAGATACCCATAAAAAGTGACAAATAGAAAATAAAAAGCATCAACATGCTACACAAAAATGTGTCTAATAGTCCTAATAACCGTAAGTATTAACACAAGTCAAAGCAAAACCCTATATTCTATTATATTCAATTTAAATTAAACACATTAGTAAAAACGTAGTTACATCAAATACAGAATTAACATATTTTCCAGGAAATAATGATTGACAATCAGAGCCTGAAGGGCCAGATCCAAAGATGCCCATAATAAACTAATAAAGGTGGAAAAATTAAGAATAAAAGTGTCAACGTGTTGAAAACAACGTTTAAACAGGAGTCCTCACAACCGTAAGTATTACATAAGGCAAAGTAAGATCCTACAAGTGTTATATTTGTATAATAAGCATGTATTTAAAAATATATAAGTACTTTATCAGTTTTCTGGCACCCATAACACAAGCTTTGCATACTTTGGGGTTAGATGATGCTGAGTAAATTGTCCAAGCATAGAAAATCTTTAAAATAGATTTTTGATAGATATACGTGTCATCACCGCATTCCCTTACAGCTAAACCGTTATATTTGAATACGTGTAAATTATTCAAAGGAAAATTACCACAGCCTAGTGGACTCGTCAAGTTAACGAGTAATAAATAGTCCACCAACTTAGCAATATATATGTATTGCATACATTGCATACAAATTGATGGAAAAATATTAGACTTTATAATGGGTTTGTAGAATCAGAAAGGCCTCCACATTATGACGTATTTATTATGGAACCCTACGCTATACTTTTTTTAATTATGGTCAGACTACGACAAAAATTCGACGTATTATGGCAGAGATCCGCAAGTAGGCAGTCAATTTCGCCATCCCGTGTTGCCGAGGGCAAACTCATCTGCCAAAATGGGCCTATTGGAGACTTTTGACGGCAACGAGGAATATCGAGATATCCTAATTCAGATTTAATGAGCCAGTCGAGGGGCGATTACGCAAACGTTTGTTCTGAAAGGAAAGAGGGGAAAGAGTGATCGAGTAGATTAATCGGTAATTTCCCCGTTTTTTCTTGTGTTTGGTCAAAACTTGAGTACCTAAAATTGTGCCTATGCTGCTTCTTGGCCAGAGAAGTACTAAGCAGTGCTCTAATCTTGTCGCCGTCGGACGTTGAGGAGTGTGGGCGGCCGATTGGTTAAGGAATCAGACTCGTATGCGAGAGTACCGAGTTCGAATCTAATTATGCTTTTCTGAGTTATATATATTAGTTGAATACTTATCAATGCCTACCGTGAGGGAAAAACATCGGGAATAAGGCATAATTTCGTTGATACGTAATACTAGAAAAAGGTTCGACGACATAGACGCTGTCATAATTGGCAACGGTCGTGCATTGGGCGGTTTTGAGACCTCCTGTTGGTCGGGCGATATCCGACGTACGACCATGGTCGCACGACCGTTGCCATTTCAATTCAATAATCTAGCTTAGGATCTCGATCGAGTGTGTCAGTAGCCGGGCGATTGAATATCTAACTCGTAAGCGAGAGGTACGGAGTTCGAATCCATAGACATATACCAATGACTCATTTTTGAGTTATGTGCATTAATTGAATACTAACCCATGCTCTTACGCTGAGGGATAACATCGTGATGAAACCTGCAAATTCAGGCAACTGAATTTGTAAACATGATCCTATCAGGTCAGGTTCCCCTGGTAGCAGGGTCACGGAGGTCAAATGGTAGTCGCTCCACTGTAATTACCTGATCGCCAAATCCTGGATCATGGTCAAGGCGGACCCCGGGCCCTCGTTCTCGATTAACGCATTGATGATTTTTATAATCTAGCATAGGATCTGTGTTCAAGAAGTATCAAGAATTTTGAACAGTCTCCTCTTAGCTAGCAGTGAAACAGCTGTCTATAGGTGAGGTCTGACGCTAGCACCAAATATGATGTAATCAACCCTATAGTTCCAGTAGATCACTAGTCAATTACCAACAATGGCGCACAAATTGACCGCTTACAAATTAGCTACAACGTGGTTACAACATTCCGCAAGCGAATCGTGTGCGTTGAAACTGTAATTGACCATAACATCTAACCAGGCACGTCCGTACATGATTCACACAGCATCGATTTCGAATGCCATAAATGTGCCTAAAGTAAAACTTGAGTCCCTTTTTTAACCGACTTCAAAAAGAAGGAGATTTTCAATTCGTCGGAATATTTTAACATCATAATTTTTTACAGTAGGGAACGCGCTTCTGCGGGTACCCCTTACGTGGGTGTTTTCAAGGCAAAAGATCTAGAGCCTCCGTAGGATGGAAAATGAGCAGTAGTGTTTTCCATTGTTATATGTATAACACTGCGACCTCCAACCCGCCTACCAAGCGTGGAGATGATGTCAATAACCGCATCTTTCGTGGGAGAGGCTCTAAGTCCTGCAGTTGACTGTTATGGGCTTTGATGATGATGAAGGAATGCGTCGTGAATTGCGAATGCGTGGCCGGCCTTTGAGAGAGATGTAGGCTAGTTTTATGAAAGCTCTATTTATTATGTCTTCCATCATCGGAAACTGTCATCCGTCACTGTCGCCCGAAAATACCGCTATACACCCCGACAATGATTCCCTGCGTTCAATTAAACTGAATACTTTGCTGACAATGCATTATTATGGTACCATGGAGCTGGTCTAATAATGGAGTCGAAAGGTGTTAATTGGAACTAATGAACGCAACAATATACTTAACCTCATCGTGTTTGTCGTGTGGACTCTTTGGAATGGCCTTGAACAGTACAATACATCGGTTTCCAGTTCATCCACAAGATAAACGGCTAGAAGTTACAAAATCAAAGTTATCATTTGTTCGATTCGGTAAACCTGTTATAATAGAAATTTATAGAGCGATTGCATTGGCAACTGGAAACTTGTAAAGAGCGAAGAGAATGTTAGTTCTGAATTATGAACTCAATGTACTGAGCGCTCTGAATGAATTCTATGCTAAATTGATTCATGGAAAGTACTCGTTTGTTGGAGTTGTGATAATAGTGTACCGTATCCTATTCAACACGTACGAACTTAAGGGGCGCCGCTTACTAATTACTCAGTCGCATATAAACTCTTTGTCGATAAAATATTTTAGTCCACTTACAGCATCTGTACTTTATTAATTTATGTAAGTGTTGATGTTTTATTTTAGGTGTTTTATCTATGCTAATATTATAAAGAGGAAAGATTTGATTTTTTGTTTGTTTGTTTGTATTGAATAGGCTTCGAAACTACTGGACTGATTTCAAAAATTCTTTCACCGTTGGGAAGCTACACTATCCCCGAGTGACATAGGCTATATACCCGTGTACCCGTAGTGGTACCCGTGCGAAGCCGAGGTGGCTGCTAGTTTTACATAAATGGAAACCAACAACAAGACTACAAAACTCTTTTAATAGCACTCGTAGAATTTAGGCCCTAACCATTTAAACTGCATCTTTTAGAGTTAGAATAAGAGTGTATACTCTAATTATAAAGAGTAAAAGTTTGTATGTTGGCTATCGAACCAATTTCGAAAATTTTATTCTTTCACTAATAGGAAGTTAGTAGAAGTAGAAGTAATAAATAGATAGCAGTTTAAGTCTATTATTTCAACTTACACAAATTTTTATATATGGATCGATTGTTATAGACAAAGTCAATAAATACACGTACGATTTACCGGGCTGTCGCGTGTTAGTCATGTGTTACACTAAATAGAAATTCGCGAGAACGTGCGTTTCAAGGTAAAAACAGCGAGCTGACTATATACGCTAAACAATGACACTAGAGATTAATGTAACTAAGACTAATGGTTTTAGAATTATAAAGGTAAAGGTTACGGTTTAGTTTTCTGACTTGGACAGTATGTTTAAAGACGTTTCACGTCAAAAAGTGGGTCGTGTTATAAGTTTCACGTGTGTGTATTTGTGGATGGGTGTTTCTGCTGTAACATCGTAGCTCCCGAACGGATGGACCTTTCTGGATGCGTCTCTACTTGAAAACTGTAATATATGTGGGTAGACAACAAATGATCCAATTATTGTAATTGTGTTTACAGACACCAGTTTGAAAGAGCATCTGAGAGATGAGTGGATTAACAAGTGAGATCATAAAACAGAGGCTTTTTACGGAGGACGAAATCACATTCGATCAAGCATTTAAATTGGCGGTGGCAATGGAAACTGCGGAGTTGGACGCGGTATTGGTAGATCGCAACAAGCGTGTTGGCGGTGGACCGACGGCCGGCGTGACGTCAGCAGTGTACCAGATGATGCCAAACGAGGGCCGAGGACGACCGAGAGGCGGCGGAGGTTTCGGTGGAGCCGATAGGTACCGGGCGCGCCCGAGCGGGACGTACGGCGGCGCAAGCGCAGGTGCGAACAGCCGCGGCTATAGTGACGTCAAGCGCAATGAACGACCCACTAATGTAGCTGGTACGAGGGACAAGCGACATGGAATAAAGGGAGCATCGCAAAATAATTACATGTGTAAAGTATGTGGAGGAAAACATTTAGAAAACTGGTGCAAATTTAAAAATTATGTTTGCAGAGTTTGCAATACACCGGGTAATTTAAAAAGAGTATGCCCAAACTATCATACCAATACCGCACTTCATAGTATGAGTACAGAGCCCGGCGAATCTAAGTATATGGATAGCGAGAAGGATTGTGACAGTGAAGAGGTAACACATTTTTCTGTAAAAATAGACCATTGTAAAACGTTTGTACCATACACCATCAAGATAAAAGTAAACAAGGTAGATATAAGTATGGAGATAGATACAGGCAGTGTCATTTCATGCATTAGTAAACAATGTTTAGACCAGTTATTTTCTAATTGTAAATTACAACCCTCTAACTTGACATTGCGTTACTATACCGGTGAGATAGTTAAATCGGTAGGCGAAATAACTCCGTTGGTGCAGTACAACGGTATTAGTAAATATTTGGATTTGTATGTAATAAAGTTTGGAAAAACTAGTCTCTTAGGGCGTCAGTGTTTATGTGAGTTAGGCTTAAATAAATCCTTTGTCAGTTGTTACAATGTAAACAAAACGGATTGTTGTTTTGACATAAAGGAATTCAGTTCCAGATACTCTGAGGTGTTCGCCGACGGTCTTGGAAGGTTCACGGGCGGGGCGGTCGGGTTCCATTTGCGGCCAGGCGCGCGGCCGGTGTTCTTGCGCGCGCGCCCGCTGGCGTACGCGCTGCGCGAGCCGGTGGAGCGCGCGCTGGACCAGCTGGTGCGCGACGGGGTCATCGCGCCCGTGTCCACCTCGGACTGGGCGACACCTATAGTTCCCGTTATTAAGAAGGACGGTACTATAAGGGTATGCGGAGATTTTAAAGTTACGTTAAACAAGTGTCTAGAGGTGGATCGCTTTCCACTGCCAAGGGTAGAGGATTTGCTGACGAAATTACACGGAGGAAAACGGTTTACTAAGTTGGACTTATCGCAGGCATACGCGCAGTTCGAGCTGGATGAGTCTAAAAAGTATACGGTGATCAACACGCAACAGGGGGCTATTTGTTTACAACCGATTGATCTATGGTCTGGCATCCAGTCCGGCCATTTTTCAAAGACAACTAGAATAGCTTTTCTCGGACATGCCTCGAGTAGGCGTTTTCTTGGACGAAGTGATCATCACAGGCGAGGATGATCAGTCACATTTGGAAACCTTACACGAAGTGTTCAAAAGACTTCAGCAGTACGGTCTGAAAATTAAAAAAGAAAAATGTAGTTTCTTTGCCGAATCTGTGACTTATTTGGGTTTCGTAGTTAGTAAAGATGGTGTTCATACATGCAGCGATAAGATTGAAGCGATAAAAATGGCTCCGGCTCCGGAAAATGTTTCAGAATTACGATCATTTCTGGGTCTAGTTATGTACTATGCAAAGTTCGTGGCTAATATCAGTACCCTATTGTCTCCCCTATATAATTTATTACGGCGAGATGTTAAATTTGTATGGACGCTGGAGTGTAATCATTCTTTTAGAAAAGTTAAAGATCTGTTGTCGTCCAGTCCAATTTTAGCGCACTACTCGCCCTCGCTGCCGCTGGTGCTGACGACGGATGCGAGCGGCGTGGGGGTGGGGGCCGTCATCTCGCACCTCACGCCTGACGAGGAGCGCCCCATAGCGTACGCGTCGCGAGTCTTGAATAGTGCCGAGAAGGCGTATTCGCAGATTGAACGCGAGGCCTTATCAATTATTTTTGGAATTAAAAGTTCAATCAATATGTTTATGGTAGACACTTTATATTGAGAACGGATCACAAGCCGTTACTCTCTATTTTCGGGGATAAGGCTGGTATACCTGTTATGGCAGCGGGAAGGCTGCAGCGCTGGGCTGTGTTACTTAGTGGGTACAACTTTGATATAGAATATGTCCGCAGTAACCGAAATGCGGCCGACGCATTGTCACGTTTACCAGTAGGCAGGAAAAAACGATTAACTACCGAAGAAACTTATATTAATTTAGTCTAAAAATTTTTACCGGTTACTAATAAAACTGTACAAGAGCATGTAGGTAAAGATAAACTCTTACGAAAGGTTGTTCTACTAGTACAATCGGAATGGCCAGATAAATGTACCGAACAAGAATTGCAACCTTATTTCACTAGACGTAATGAGTTATATTTAGATATGGGCTGTCTTATGTGGGGGTATCGACTAGTTATACCAAGCTCTTTAAGGGAACTTGTCTTAAAATAATTACATGTAGGCCACATGGGCATTGTTAAAATGAAATGTATAGCACGTAGCATTGTGTGGTGGCCAGGAATAGATTTAGATATCGAGCAAACATGTAAGCAATGTCCCACTTGCTTAACTGAGAGTACAGCGCCACCCAAAGCTCCACCTCAGCCGTGGCCATACCTTTCACAACCATGGACCAGGCTACACTTAGATTTCTTGGGCCCCTTGCACGGTCAAACATTTTTTGTACTAATCGATTCGACATCGAAATGGTTGGAAGTATTTCAAATGCAAAAAACAACAGCTACCGCGGTTATCAAAATTTTACGTGAATTATTCGCTAGGTTCGGCTCACCCGCGGAGGTAGTATCTGACAATGGGCCACCATTTACGAGCAAAGAATACTCCGAGTTCATGGTCAACAATGGCATTAAGCTTACCTATGCAGCGGCGTACCATCCCTCATCCAACGGAGCAGCCAAAGGTGCGGTAAAAATTTGTAAACGAGCTATTAAGAAGTCAATACGGGATAAGTGTGACTTAGACACAGCCTTACAGTCCTATTTGTTAGCTTATAGAAATGTTTAACACGCAACCACTGGTGTGTCACCCGCTATGCTTCTTCTACGTAAGAAATTACGGTCACGACTGGATTTATTACGAGGGGAAGACCAGGTCACAAACAGAGTGCAAACGATGCAATCCAAACAGGTACAGTATGCGGGTGGTACACAGAGGAAGCAGTTAGAAATAGGAGAGCCGGTCTGGATGCGAGACTATGCAGGGGGAAGGAAGTGGATAAGCGGGCTAGTGAAAGAGAAATTAGGGCTACGTAATTATATCGTCAGTAGGGATAGCGGCCCACCTCTGCATATACACATAGATCAAATTAAAATTAGATGGCTTGGCACAGGCTGCCTACAATTGCCCGCATCAGATAGTGAGCCGTCCCTTGATACTGGTGATGGAGGTGGGTAAGCAAGTGTTCCTCGGCCCGGGGTGGAGGCGGGCCCTCCGGTGGCGCGGCAGCTGTTCCCGCCGCCGCCCGCATCGCCCGTGAATGCTCCAAGACTTAGGCCACGAGACACGCTGAGATCCATACGTAGATATGGATTAGAAATAGATTAAAAAGTTATTTTTAGTTTAGTTAAATGGTAATAAACATAGTATCATTGTACCTACTTACCTATCTTGGTGTAGCTTAATGTTTCTAATAATCTTATGTATAAGAAACTAAGGGTGAGGGTGTAATATAATAATATGTGGGTAGACAACAAATGATCCAATTATTGTAAAATGTAGGTAGGTTCAGAAATAAACGCTTGGCTGTACGGACGTGTGTGATTGCTTTTCTCAAATATCTTAATAATATATACCTCATTAAGGTAACGGAACCGATCATGAACAGTGCTCCAATCATGGACATTTTATAAGTAAACACCGAAAATTACTAAATGGGAATTATTTTTCTCTAATCGCAACACTTTTTTTTAATGCTGAACGAACAATCAATCATCTGTTCAATTTTGACAGCTGTCAGTCATCCATTACTTTTTTCACCGGAGTTTCAATTTTGAGACCGCATACAAAGACGAAGAAATCAAGAAATGTTATAAGAATCTCGCGTCGGGTAAGTTTTTTATGACCGCAATTGTAAGTAGAATTGTAGAGTTTAGCAGTTTCTGCGATTATTTCTTATTTATGCGATATACAGAGCATCTAAACAGAAAATAACCTCTACCAAATAATATACTCTTGGTTTTAAAATTTGAAGTGTTTATCACTGGATATTAATTTTGCTCTTTATCCAGTCATGGACAGTAGTGTCCATGACTGGCTGTCCATGTTTGGTATTATATATTATAGGTTTTAAATAGTACTTAATTATGTTTTATAGAAATGGCACCGAAACGCGAATATACTCAAGAACAGATGAAAAAAGCAATTGAAGATGTTCAAAGAGGGGAAAAAGTTTCTGTAGCCGCTACAAAATACAATGTTCCTAGAATTACTCTCAGGAACAAAGTAATGGGAATAAGCCCCATGGACTGCAATTTAGGTCCATCAACTGTTTTATCAGAAGAAGAGGAGACGTTATTAGTGACATGGATATTGTTCATGGCAGAGAACCATTTTCCTATAACTAAAGAACATCTCTTAGACAGTGTCCAGAAAATCGTCATGGAAAAACAAATGGATCCATGCCCATTTACAAACCATAGGCCAGGTAAGAAATGGTATGCATCATTTTTAAAACGTCACCCTGAAATAACAGAGAGGACGGCACAAAATTTAACAAAAGCCAGAGACGAAGTAACAGAAGATGAATTAAAGGCTTGGTTCAAAACAAATAAAGAGTATATAGAGAACAAAGGACTATTAACAGCATTAAATGATCCAACGCGGATATACAACTGCGATGAAAGTGCTTTTTTTCTTCAACCCAAGGCTGGGCGAGTGTTGGCGCGCAAAGGAGACAAGAATATACACAGTGGCGCTGGCGACGAAAAAGAAAATTTGACTGTGCTCGTGACTGCCAATGCCGCTGGAAGTTTCGTTCCGCCTATGATAGTTTACGGTTACGAACGGATTCCTAAATACATAGGTGATCAAATTCCAGATAACTTCGCAACTGGAAAGTCTGATACGGGTTGGATGACTGCGAAAACTTTTTATGAGTATGTGGCCAATATTTTTAACCCTTGGTTAGCTAAAAACAATATAACAAAACCTGTTCTTCTTTTCGTTGATGGACACAGGTCTCACATGACCTTGCACCTGTCAGATTTCTGTAAAGATAACGGCATTGAAATAATAGCTTTACATCCAAACTCAACCCATTTGCTCCAGCCTATGGACGTCGCCGTTTTTCGTCCCCTAAAATGTTTATGGAAAAGTCAAGTAATGGAGTGGAAACTTGCAAAGGCTGGTCAACGAATGAAAAAAGAAAATTTTGCTCCCAACTTCAAGATTGCTTTGGAGAAGATTTCGAAAGATGTTATCAAAAACGGATTTCGGAAGAGCGGACTTTATCCTTACGGTCCTGAATATGTTGATATAAGCAAAATTAGCTCGCATAATCGCGCTTCCACATCGACACACGCTGGTAACAATATGAAGTGTACTGAAAAGATAAAATTTATAAAAGTTTTAGAGCAAGAAATAGAACAGACATTTTCAACCGAGAAATTGAATTTATTTAAAAAACTCTATTACTTACCAAGAGATGAAGTAGAGAATATTTTGGCACCTGAAGATGAATCTCTTTATGTTATCTGGGCAAAAAATAAAAACTTTGAAGTAGGCACTACAGCGTCAGATTCCAGTACTCATGCACCGGGCAAGGATATAATTTCATCTCTACAAACGCATTCTAATTCTTTGCCGGTACAAACAAAGTCTATTTTAATGCAACAACATTCGAATTCTGAGGCCGATATTAGTACACTACCAGAATCTTCTGTAGGTCCAAGTGATTTGAACATTGGTACAAGTTCTACGTGTTTAGAAATTAATAAAAAATCTTTCGTAGGACAAGAAGAGTCGAAGTCTGTTGCTTGTTCTGCGACCCCAAAGGTTGCAGAAGTTCTTGTCCCAATAACTTTGAACCACATTGATTCTGATGCAGTTTTCAATTCCACACCTCAGCGTGATAATGCTTTGCAGGTTGCTTCAGTTAAAGATTCAACTGTGGTAGAAAGAGATATGAAAACTGTTACAAGTTCCAAGACTTCCAATAGCACTGAAGCTGTTATCACTATTTCTTCTTCTACACATGCTGGTACAAACACAATTTTGACTTCTACCCCGCAAAGAACTATAATAGATCTTGCTGCATCAACTACAGTACAGACCAGTCCCCACCAACTTTTAAGCCCTACACCTCAGAAATTATCAAACTCTGTAAATAGTCCCCTAGGTATAAACATTCCATCACCTTTCAAAAGAGCTTTACACTGGCCAGAACCTGATAAGAAGAAAAAACGAACCAAGGAGCAATTACCTTCTGTTATCACTGGTGAAGCTTGGAGGGCCATTATGGCTAAAAAGGACGCTGAAAAAAAGCAACAACTTGAGGAGAAAGAACGTCGCAAAAAAGAAAGAGAAGAAAAGAAATTTCAGAGAGAAATGATGATCCAAGAAAAGAAAAAAATCAAGGAAAATATCAAAAAAAATACACAACCAAAACAGAAACAAAGAAAAAAGAAACAAACGACAGTTTCATCTACTGATGAAACTGACACAGACATAGAGTATGATGACAGTGAGTACGATGTTCAAGATGATTTGGATGCAGCTGAATTAGACGAGGTACATTTACCGGAACCTCAAGAGACGAAAAACAAAGAAAGTATTCGTAAGAGAAAGATCGCGCTATCTGAATCGGCATCAAAATCAGACGATGAAAATTTACCGCTAAATCAAGTAGCAAAACTGAAATTGCCAAATAATTTTTGTTTAAACGCTTATGTTATTATTCAGTATGAGGGAGAATATTTCCCCGGTATTATTAAAAATATCGACAAAGAGCAATATGAAATCAGCACTATGGTACTCTCGAAAGGCAATACCTTTCGGTGGCCGGAAAACCCCGATCAAATATGGTATCATAAAAAAGCTATAATCGAGAAAATAGAAAAGCCAATTTTATTTAATAAACGAGGTTTCTTTAAAGTGAAAGAAATGGAGAAGTATTTACCTTTTGTATCGCTTTAATTCACAATGTCTATTGTTAACATTTAAGACTGATAAGATCTCAGGTTTTTTTTTTAATTTCAAGTTAAGGTCTCAGATTTTTTTTAATTTTGATAAGTTGAATCTAGTTATAAGAAGTAACATTTAATGTTTGAGCGTTAAACTTTAAGACTGATTTGTAATTGTTGTATTAAGATAAGGTTGTTGATAGCTGTACCTTTTGGATTAGATTCAGTAAGTTTTTAAACATGTACATTTATTGTTATTGATGTGATTAAAATCCACTCATTATTTCATTGTCGTAATGGGTGATGTGAAATATTTATTAATGACCTTTTTAGATATTTTATTTGTCAATTTTATTAAATAATTGATGGTTCATAATTGGGTGTACATGACTGGAAACCGTCCAAGATTGGGTGTCCATGACGGGAATCGGTTCATGACTGGATGTCCAAAATTGGAATTATGCTGTCCATATAAGGATATTTATACATTATCCACTTTTCGTACAATAATAATTGTTATATTGTAATTTGATGTTATTAAAGTACTCCAAACCATTATTTAAAGAAGTTTTAATGAAATAAACCCTTCCTCAAGTTCGGCACCATTATATATACAAAGTTATAAGAGTAAAACAAAAAAAAAATTCCTAAATTGTCCATGATTGGTTCCATTACCTTAGATATTTTATAAAAACCAGTTTAATCGAGATTATTCCTAGCTGTGTTTAATTAAAATCGGTTCAGTAGTTTAGAAAAATCTTGGGTATAATGTAAACTTGGCCGGAGGTTATCTGACTTTTTCTGTCGGTTAGGCTATATGAACACTGCTATCATTCATGGCAATGCCACAGAACACTAATAATATTTACATATCAGCAACCTCTTCCACATCAGTGAACATCATTACACTTGAGTGAGGGAACTGAAAGTGATTTAGCATGATATTTGGCATTGATTCGAACTAACACTATGTACAAAAGTGAATGAAAATTCTACAACCCAGTCTTGGACGTACCTACATACCAGCCTACCAATTAATCCACCAGATCCCTGCACAGTCGAATTACTAATGCCAACTACATTCGCCCCATCAAGTACATTATTGCAAAAGTTTCATTCGACCCGAGAACGTGATCCAACACGTAAAAGCCTAGCAATTGACGGAGTCGGCCCACTTGAGACGATTTGTCTCCTAACTACAGTTTAAGTTTAGTTAAAGTACAATGAAACAAGTTGAGCAGTATATCGTGCAAGTTAACGAGAAGTGAGGTCCGCTATTAACGGGAGTTTGTTTGATTTGGATGTTTATTTATTAGGTCTAATTGGCTGTAAAGTTGGACAATGCTGATGTATGGGTGTAATACGACAACTGATCTTCTTTAAGTCCAACTTACATTTTTTTGTCTAACGGGGTAGACCCCGTCAGGGCGTGGTCCTATGGTGGTGGTACGTGGGTCGGTCATTTCATACAAGCAATTTTTCTTGCTGATCCGATTTCAATAAAACTTTGTAGGTGTAATCAGACAACATTAAACTAACTGGTGTATAACATTTCATAACTACTCTTTTAATAAACTTACACCAGGTTAAAGAGGTAAAACTGACGACAAATGAAAACGGGTATTTTGAAACCATTATAAAAAGGTAAGACTTATTTAATGACTTTAAGGGACTTGCCAATCTTAACATACTATATTTTTAAAATCAAGTATTATTTTTTATATGTTATGGTACTTCTGGAACTGGTACTTCTCAGTATATTTTTTTCCTTTGTTATCTGATCTATCGTTGCAATTTAAAATAAAGTCCGCTACATTTGAAAAAAATCAAAAAGTAGGTAATTCCTGAGTAAAAAACTATCTGATAAGATAACAGTAACGTTAGGAACCAGATACAGGTGGGGTTATGAGATCTACCGATAGATGGCGCTAGTAGTTTACGTAAACGCTGAAATGGAGTAAAATTTAATTTCTGTCTCTTGGTATGTATTTATCTGTTAGTATTAATTTATGAACTCATTTAAAATCGTATATTTGTATCTAGACCATAATTACTCCCTCATTCATCAAAACTGGTTTAGAACGTACCTATCACTTATTATAGCTACATCGTCAACCCTTTATTTTTACTTTGCCGTAGTCGGGTAAACATTTTAAAATAAAAATAATATCAATACCAACAAAAACCTATAGTTTAAGAATGACTTATTGATGCGTAATTAACAACAAGTATGACCTTCTTTAAACCAATTCCATTTGCTTAACAAACACCGAATATCCTGTGTGGCAGTAGCAACAAAATATTTTTTTCTAAAAGTGTTCATTCACTTAAGAACGCGACTGTACCATATTTACCGTCGACCACTATACGTCACTGGTATCATTTTTGAGCATAAGTCTTCCATTCGCGCACAATAAGTGCGAAGGCACGCGTCAAAGCTGTAATTATCTCCTTAGGCTAAAAGTGGATGTAAGCAAGCTCCAAGCTGTAGCAATCTGTGACGTACGAGTACGTCGGTGTAGTACTACAAATGTAGATGATTTTCAGGAGATGAATAGATATGCGGCTCAGTAGTCTAATTACGTAACTCTGTTGCTGACGAATATCAGATTTCAATGATTGAAATTGTTACTTTTGCGATTACGTATCATCGATTGCATGGATTCAGTTGCTAACAAAGTCCCATTCCAATGAACTAAAACTATTAAATCGATCATACGTAATCGCAAAGCAACTATTTCAATAATTGAAATTGATGAATTGTTAGCTTGTTGTTAGAATTGTTGCTAACAATTCATCAATTTCAATTATTGAAATAGTTGCTTTGCGATTACGTATGATCGATTTAATAGTTTTAGTTCATTGGAATGGGACTTTGTTAGCAACTGAATCCATGCAATCGATGATACGTAATCGCAAAAGTAACAATTTCAATCATTGAAATCTGATATTCGTCAGCAACAGAGTTACGTAATTAGCCTACAGGTCTAGTGGCGGCATATGATTGCGAGACCGATAACTGAAGTTAAGGAACACACGAGCCCGGGCACTGGATGGGTGACCGTCTCGTTCTTTGTGCCTCTTTATTAGGAACGATATTTCTTTGGCGAAGTCAAGTTGAACAAGGTCATCCGCTGGGGTCTTTCAGACTAGAAACAGTCTCGGAAGCTGAATGGCACGCCTATATCATTGTTATTTTAAATAGGTATATTTGAGTTAGGGACAATAATGCTCCAATTCGCCGATTGTTCTATTGGCACAACGTACCTATAGAAACTGATTGTATTACAGAACTGATCGGTAATTTGGTAGTACCTACTGATCCGAACTTTGTAAATTCATACCTTTGTAGAACAATTTATTTACAAACCAAAATACATTCCGCAAATGCACTTCACAAAGCGGTTCATTAGGCTGCCTCACATACAAAAAAATATACACTTCACAAAGTTGTTCAATAGCAAAACGAACAAGTCACGTTAAAGACGATATAAATTCTTCATCCACCTTACAGTACAAGTACTTCACCTTCCAGAGAGTCTCTAAAACTCATAGTCACAATCTACCGTACTTATCCTCTATTTTCAGTTTGCTGTCAGATAGTTATGCCCATACAAATGTATTCCCAAAAACTAAAACAGAATATAAAGTCAATGTAATCCAGTGATTTAACTTTAGACAAACTTTTGAACCGTTTGTGTCCCAGATTTGTGGGAATTGGGGTCGCAGCGGTTGCTTGTCTAGTACTTTGTTTGCTGTCGACCGTAAAGCCTCTAGAAGGTGTATTAACCTACCTTACTTACCAATGAAACCTGATTTTTTACTGATTGAACTCTTCTAATTTCGAACTCTTAATTATTACGTAAAATTAAATATTTGAATTTTTATACCGTTTAGATTGCAAACAACCAAACAATTACGTAACAATTCGCAGATTTCAATTATTGAAATTGTTACTTTTGCGATTACTTACGATCGATTTAATAGTTTCAGTATATTGCAATGGAATTTTGTTAGCAACTGAACCTATTAAATCGATGTAACAATTTCAATCATTGCATTCAGAGAATTGTTAGCAACATAGTTACGAAAATTAGCCTACCGGTTTCGGTAACTGCTTGTCATTGTAATTGATAACATTATAAGTATCAAGAAGTAAGCAATTCGTGACAAATTTTTGGGCAGATGTGATTAACCATTCTTGCGCTCACATTAAACCGTATGCATTTGCCACATTTGTTATTTCTTTCAAGCAGAGTGGCTTTTAAAGAAATGCTTGAAGAAGTTAATATCTACAATGAGTATTTTCCCAAGAGTTATTTATAGCATTCCTAAGTTCTCACTAGATGGCGCAGTCAACAGTTTTGGTGATAAATGTATGCAAAAACGGGATTACCGATGAACTACGACTACTAATGGATATAACTCAGAAAAGAGGCATTGGTACATGGCTGCGGCGGGATTCGAATCCGATACCTCTCGCTTACGAGTCAGATACCATAATCCTCGTCCACCGACCGACGTTCGTCGTACCATATTGACACATAAAAATGAATTACACATGTCAGGTATAGTAGACTTATAACATTTGACAGATTTCGTAGTAAACATAGTAGTTTAAGTATTTTGTCGTAAAGTATATAATTATCTAAATGTCATATAGCGGCAAATACTTGTCAAAAACAGTGCTTCATCAGAGAAGGGTGAAGTTGCGGGCAGACCGCAGACCGGACCGCGGCTCTCTAATCAACTGCACCTATCTGGTCGACTGATTAGTCGTTCTTCACAGTAGCCGACACGACATTCTTTAGTTTTGTCACAGAATAGGAAATTAACCATTTGATTTATAAAGTAAGTATGTTTCTATAGAAAGAGATAAAACAACTGGGCGCGACAAATATGGTAATGAATGTCTTATAAAAAGGATGTTAGATCGTCACCAATAGGGAAACTACTGAATAAATGGACATTGATGCCCCCATTATGGACTTTATTATCGTAGCCGCCCATTAATACTAATTTCGTCTACACTATTTTCTCCCAGGTACACTAAGTAAGGTTGTGGAATGAACCCCTTGGAAAGGTTTTCCCAGGAGAGTACAATATAGAGATCTACAAGAAAGGGATGTAAAGGTTTTTACGGGGTCGGCAACGCGTGGGTGATGCCCCTGGTTTTGCAAACGTCCATAAGCTGCGGTGACTGCTTACAATCAGGCAGGCCGTATAAAGCTTCTTTGCCACCTTAGTGGTATAAAAAAGCCGGGCACAATTCTTTTTCTATTAATTTAAACACATTTTATAAAACATTTTACTTTTATTATTTTGTTTTATTGATTTACTAGCCTTGTCCACGACTTCATTCACAAACAATTTTGATAAAAGAAATAAAAATAGGTGATAGATACTTTTTTAATTGTTTTGACCCATAAGATGTTATCTTTTCAATTTCAATTTATTTAGCATACCATGTGTTTTACAAACGGGGGGAAAATTACACTTTTTATAAACGAACTTCAAACGTAAACAAACGAAATGTGGAGACAGTTTCAAGACGCGTCACTCCTCGGCGGCGGTCGCGCCAAGAATGGCCACTACTCCGCCCGAGTCGTGCCGTCGAGACTCTGTCAGCACGCCCCACCAGAGGGCGCACTCCCACTTCCGTTTTCTTCGTCATGAGTCCGTACTATTGACCACATTATTCCAAACTATTGACCGTGATCCGTCATATATACTCGAATATATAAACCCAGTCGAGAGACTGGAAGGGCCCGTTTTTGCTCCAGACCACACACAGAGTTAAGTATAAACTTGCATTGTGCCTGTTGCTGATTTGTAATCAATTTATTTGTGTAAATTCTCATGCGATGTAGCCGCTGTCCTTTATTTAAGGAAAAATATTCCAATATGTATTTTGCCATGTTTTATTATGTTCAGAATATATTGTTATATTTCCCATATAACTTTGTTTTGCTACGATTGCCTATCCTAGAATTAAAATAACTTATCTAATTTGATCTAATGTGTGTGTTTAAATATGCTTCTCCTTTCCTGAATAAATAGCTATTTATATTTAACTAATGTGCCCTTTTTTTAATTTCATTAAGCTTCCCAAACTTAGTTTTCGATTAAACACTAGGCCACCATCATTAATATCTTCTAAATACTTAAATTCACGCCCGAGATCTGTACACTCTATACACCCTTTCTAAACACCCATACCCACTTTATATCATCACACAAATACACCTCAACCACAGTGTCACCTCACGCACCCCTTCGTTACTGGTTTACTACGTTTAGTTTTTAACTTATTACTTACGCATTAATTGCATGATTCACAGAATATTTATATGTACTCTCTTTTCTAAAACTAGAGTTTAAATTAATTTTTGAAGTTAATTCGGAAATTGACAAACATTTTTATATCACATTCCCTAACCTTAACTGTCCTAGATAGCTAAGTTACCTGTTGGGCAGTTTTTTCAAATAATCGCGATCGTTATTTCGGTAGGTGGAGATAGTGGCGACTTATCAACGATAAACTGTTAGTCCCATTTCACATAGGTACGACAAGAAATCGTGAACACTAAACAGCCTTTTCGAACTAAGAGCGGGCTTAATACAAGTTCATCTGGAGTTTGAAACACGATGGTCCCACTCGAGCATCAGTCAATAGGTCCAGCTTATCTCATCTAGCCGAGCACCTTGGCTTTCCAATGCTTTTCGAGTATTTAAAGAGGTGTTAGTTTTACAGAGGACATTTCGCTTTAAGCCAACGTACCCACTTTGATATCCTAGGAGGGTAAAATTGGTTGTTTGAATAAGAAAAGTAAAATCAGAAACTGCATATCATTATTTTTGGGCTTCTGGAATGGTTGTGGAGTTCATGAATCATAATTAAATTTCTCAGATAGGTAAACAAAATAAATAATCATATTGGCGTTAATGTCCCGGTTGTGCTCACGCATTCAAGGGTCCGGAGTCCGCCTTGACCATTATCCAGGATTTGGCAGATCAGGTAATTATTGTGGAGCGACTGCCATCTGACCTCCGTGACCCCACTACCATGGAAACCTGACAAGATTGGATCATGCGTATGTTACTGTAAAAGGCACAGGTGCGGCCACACATGGAGTATTGTTCCCATCTTTGGGTCGGCGAAACTGCCGACCTGCTTAATCCTTTGGACTCCGTACAAGGCGCGCCGTACGAATTGTCGACGATCACATACTGACAAGCAAGTGAGAACCACTGGCTGACCGAGGGGACTTTGGCTTCCTGTGTGTGTTTTACCGGCTGTACAATGGGGAGTGTTCTGAAGAATTATTCTATCTGGTGCCCACAGCACAATTCCGCCATCGCACCACCCGTCTAGGGCTGGGTACTCGTCCCCATCACGTGGTGGTGTCCACGCGAAGTTTTCCTTCGCCGTAAAAGCATCGGTTAGCATTTAAGTAACATACATAACTCCGAAAAGAGTCATTGGTAAACGGCTGCAGTAGGATTCGAACCTGCTACCTTTCGCTTACGAGTCGGATACCTCAACCACTCGGCCATCGACACTCCATACGTTTTTTTAAATGTAATATTAAAATGCATAATATTCAGTGTTCTTTTATAGAAAAAAACTTTAAATCAGCATTAGCATCAGCATCCGAACCCGTCCCGTCCGAACGTCCCGAATTATTAAAAAAAATGTTTAAACTTAAGTTACATTTCTTTAAATTTAATTAATTTAGTCTTGTGTTTTTAAATGTATATAATTAAAGTAAAAAATGTGTCAACACAAAATTCATAATATTCAGTGCTTTTTAGAAAAAAACATAAAATCAGCATCAGCATCCGCTAATGGATCATAATCCTGCATCATCAAAAACCCTGGTATTAATACCTTGCAACACCCAGAACCCAACCAGAAATTAAAATTCATCATATTATTTTCTCGATTTCGGGACCTCTTGCGTTGTAGACCACTTAATTCCGCAGGTCGTAGTGGTTTGTGTGTTCCCATAAAGTGTGTGTACCATTAAGAAACTTAGAGGACGGGCTCTTTCGTACATTTTGCATTCACGCCATCAAGTGCGACTGGACTCTGGGAAGGAACTTCGCAACTTTTGGTCTCTGCAACTAGAGTTTATAGGCTAATAGTTTATAATCAGCGACACATCTTGTTAACGGCGTGGTTACGTTAGGTTTCGTTACGTACGTTAACGTTTAAGATTTAAATGTTAGATGAACATAATTTTGTGGGGCATTCACGCCAATTCTGGCAGTCAATTCCGGGTTTTGCTGTCTTTCGTCCACCATTCCTCAATCTGCAAAATCTATCGCTTATTGGTTCTCCCGTGGCACCAGTTTTCTAATACCGGCAGCTTTAGGTTTCAAATGAATTTGAAATATTATTTTAATTAGGTATACAAATGTATACCTAATTAAAATCAATCCGGAATCCAAATACAAAACCTACCCCATTACCGCGAGAGGAATAAAATTGTTTCACACTAAACAGTGCTGTTGGTATTGCGATCACGTAAGAGCAATTAAAAAGGGACAGAGCTAACTCGCTGCGGCCGATCGCAACACTGATTGCGTCATTATTCTAAACAACGCCCAACTTATAGGATGGCTAATTGGATAAAATTTGTTCTGGGCCCATAACCTAAACTATTTGGGAACTTTCGGGAGAGTTTTCAGTTTTCAATGAAACCATTGACTTATCTATCCAGATTCCAGGCTCCACTGTTAACATTTATGGGAAGTGGCATAGCGGGATATCCCGTTCAAATTGGAGCCGTGCGACTGAGTACCTCCTAAATGTAATAACGCACCTATTAATACTATCTATACGTAGTATAACACAAAGTCGCTTCCCGCCGTCTGTCCCTATGTATATATGTACGCTTACTACGCAACCGATGTTAATGAGGTTTTCAACAATAGATAGACTGATTCAAGAGAAAGGTTTATAAGCAAGAAAACAAAAGTAGGTAGGAGTAAAGTAGGTTTCATTTGATACACCACACAATACTCGTAAGTTTCGGAAAATAATACATTTTTAGGTTACGTTCGCCATCTTGAATTCTAAGCTTCCGGTCTAAAATCGGGAGTGCCAACAGTCGGAGACAAAATTCGTGTTTAGCAGGTCTGAATCAATAAAGTATTTAAAACAAAAACGAGTAAAATCGGACACTCGATTCAGTCGCTATGCTCAATAGTCGAAAAATCCAATTTGGCGGCTTTATTTTAAATTACGGATTATCGCTAGGATAGATTTTTAGAATATCAATCAGGACACTATTCTCTAAATTTCTACCAATTTTAAGGTTGATATTTCAAATGTCTGGGTTTCGACAATTTTTTGTCAAATTTTCCTGTATTAACGACGACCAAAAGTGAGCTTCAACACCGAACAAAATTATGTATGGGGAAATAAAATAAACATCAACAAATAATTTCACGTTGGTCACTGAGATTGTGTGATCTAGCGCTATCACAGTTTTATCTTTGGAGATGTCAAGTCTCTTTTCTACACCGATAAACCAGGACAATACGTTGCCTGTAAGTGTGTTCCCTGATCATTACAATCTTAATGACTTCAAGGCTAGAGTGAATAGGCTGTTCTTAGACAGGCATATTCCATCTTCGTCTGCATCGTCACTAACCACCAAGTAACACAGTAGCTAATGCCTAGCTAGTTATTTTGATAATAATTAAACATCAATGTCCAAAATAATCTGCAAGAGACTGGATTTATAGTTCTGAAAAATTTCAAGAAAGTTATGTCGATAAACAAGAAATATTTGTTACCCGAACGAAGTAAGATCGAGAGTAACTTTACGTTTCAATAATTATAGAATAGGCTTTTGAGGAATAATTTAATATTGTTTTTGTATCTGATTCTTATTTGGTTTTGATAGTCGATCACTATCCTTATTTATTAAAGTCAAGCAAATCAAATTCTATACATACATTCAATGATTTTATCAACAATATTAAATTGACACCAAGGTTCCCTGGATATTTTTTTAAAAACTACTAATATAATATTAAAAATGCAAACGTTTATAATTTGAAGTTTAATACTCATTCAGGCAAAACTAATAAACTGATATTTATGAAATTTGGCAGTATAGAGCCCAGAACACAGGCTGTAAGTTATCCCGGAGTTTGTTGTTCCCGCGGGATGGGCTCATGAACCTAATAACCTTTATAATATTTGTTATGTTTTATGTGGCTGTTGATACTCCAATTAAAAAAAGGATGCAAATTTTCTGCGGATAAAAACGCGTGTACAAAAACTGATCAAAGTATAATTAACAATTCAAACAGGACCGTAGATTTATACAAATAGCATCTTAAGACTCCGTATTCAATTGTGAAACCCTTTCATTTAATTTCCCGTCGATAAACATCATAGCCCAACCTACGGCTCAAGTCCCGTGAAGTTTCCAAAGCCGAATAAGTCCCGGACCGGTGCGGGACTTACCCTTATCCCGGGATTTCGCTCAAATTATCCACTCGTACCGTTAGTTACGGCATAGTTCAGGAGATAAGCAGTAACACGTGTCTATACAGCTTTCGTAACTGGAGATATTGAAAAGTGTATATCGTAGCGAGAGTTGTTAATACACTTACCTACAACACTTTTCAGTTTAAATATCAAGTCGATTAACATATGTATTTTAACACACGACGAAAGAAACGGGGTAATAAGTTATACGTGCGTATCTGTGGCTCTGTGGCTCTGTGTATCTGTATGTCTATCTATGGCATCGTAGTACCGGAACGGGTGGATTGATTTCCATGCGGTTTTATTTATTTATAAAGCAGTTTAATTGAGATGGTTCTTAGCTTTGTTTTATTAAAATCAGTTTAGTAGTTTAGAAAATATCTGAGTATATGTAAACTTGGTCGGGGTATTTCGACATTTTTCTGGCGGTTAGGTTATTACTAATGTGGTAATGGTATATTTTTATTTCTTCGCATTGACAAACGAGCAGACAGCCTATTGATGGTAAGCGATAACTGTCCCAAATAACATCTACGTTGCAGGCAACCAAAATGTTGAACAGCAGGTGTCATTGTGATTACTAAGATCTACGTTATCGTTCAAACCGCAACACAACAATGCAAGCACTGTTGCTTGGTGGCAGAATTAGATGAGGCGAGTATACCTGCCCAGGTGGAGTCCTCAGGCTTCTACCACCCGATGATAGAGGCAGACCAATTAGCACCACCGACAATGTTCTGTTAAGTGTTTTCAAACCCTGTGATATACAATCCACCAAGCGTAAAGATTACAGCAAAATCATCTACTGATGTAGAAGAGTCTCAAGTGCAGCAGTTAATGTTATGGTTGCTATGTTCAGATGAAGCGAAATAAAAAAAGCCAAAAACTGTTTGCGTCAGTATCATTACCTGCTGTCGATTTTACTTCGTTTCACTGGAAGTATAATGTGCTGTAACACTCCAGGATCTGCTAGACGGGACAAGTTTTCGGCTGCTCTGTGTTGTTTCAATCGACCGTGGAGGCTTTGGATTGTGTCTGAACGGTCTGTAGGACTTTTTAAGGTAAGAAGTAAGTAAACGGCACCGATTTCAGTTGAGATTTGTGATATTTTAGCCAACGTTTACCTTCAAAAGTTTTTGGATAAGCATGCCTTCTATTTCTGGGGTTCGACCCTGTTATGTGTAATGTATCGGAAATAATATCGGGTTACCAAAGAAATTTTCATTTCGTATTGCCCCGTTTGATGAACAAATAATTGTGCGCGATGTTTTTAGCTGACTTTTTCTTAAGTAGAAAAGAGCAGTTATTAAATTTGAACACAGGTTTACAAATCTAGAATGGAGTTAAATTTCGAATTAATATTAGTTGAAACTCCAATAGCTTTACACAGAGATGAAGCAGTTACGTTTTAGAGATAGAATATTTTAATTACACTTTAAATGTACTTCATTCTGTAATATGAATATGAGCTTTTAAATTAAAAACTTTGGAGAGCTGCAGACCACATAACTTTATGAATACATTTTCCATTAAATTGAGATGTAAGTTTTCGTGGAACAAAAACGCTAGCGGTATAACAAACGTATCATATTCAATTTTAATTAGTCTCATTTCAATAATACAATTTAGTCGGAGTAGGGAGCGAAAAATCTGGTCGCAAACACAAGATCGATAGTTTAATTCATTTAGCAAAGTGAGAATAAACCGCCTCTGAGAGGCACTGAATAATGCATTGGGTCCATCCCTTTGTTCTAAGGCAGGCTTTATTGGCGGAGGAAAAGTTCTGAGCTCAACTGTCGAGGTCGTTTCGCGAGATCATTTGACCTTTCCTTTGACCAACATTTGCTCTTGATACCGTCCGCAGTTTAAAGTCAAATTCGTGTGAAGTTTTTTATTTGTATCCTCAATTTTGTCGGTGACTGAGAGTTCACATGAATATAAACTAGTTGCGATTCGAATTCATTTGCGTAAAGTCAAGCCCCTAAAATTTGAATGTTCTATATATGTAATAATATTATTATATTCGTATCATAACTTCAGGACTCGTATTACTTAATTACATCCACGATACGACCGTTAATTCTACTAGTACCAACATAATACCTACGTACTAGAAATGCAAATGTAGCACATATCGTTACATAGGCAAAACGTGTTACCCAAGATATAGCAAATATTGTACTACCCGTATCAAATTCAATTATAACCTATGTACTGAGCGCTATTGGCAACGGAGCCATGAAACGCAGAGAATACAAATTGGTATTGTATTTGATATCATCTCAATGCGATCTGTAAGCAAGAAGATATATTTGTGAGAACTTGGCTTTGTAATTTCAAAGTCTATGTCAAGGGCGTAAAATCGTTATCTTAATTTCTTGTATTTATTATAGACGTAGATAAATGTATCTACATTATTGATACATACGATGCCTGCTGAACTAGACTCTCTTCCACATTAATGAACGGGTTTTCCATTAACTCCATGCCACGTGAAGGGAAGAGCATTCTAGTCTGCCATACCACATGGGTGAAACAAAAATACTATAGGATCAGTCTTACAGATTCAATTTATGTAAAAAAATATTGTCTAAAACACCTTGCTTAGTAATAAGTAAGTTTTATATTTTTTCGTGTATACGGAAACCATCTCCACGGCTACATCTGCCACAAAAATGCTGAGCAAAACCACCAGCTTAATACCCGATTTGCAAATTTTAATATAACAGTACCTACAACAGCCATTACGGGGGTACATAGAGGGCTTTGCAATAAACGGGTGCCTCGGCGAGCCGCACACCGGCCGCATACAGAAGCAGACTATTTACATACAGAATTGTGTGCGACCCCGCTGTATGGCATTAGACACGTTTACGACACCAATTTCGGATTTGGTATTTAATTATTTTTAATGTGGGCGTGGCATCACACCCCTGGTGTTGCTAACGTCTATTAGATAGGCAGCGGTGACCACTTTCCATGAGACCATTGCTTTGAGTCTTGGAAATATAAACGTCTTTTTATTCCACTAAGCTTACGGCTTGCCTGATGTTAAGCAGTTACCGCAACTTATGGACGTTTGTAATAATTACGCGCTTGTGACCCCGTAAAAACCTTATTACACGTTTCTTGTAGAAATCCATGTTCAACTTACCAAGGAAAACCTCTCCAGGTCCTAATTCCACAAAAATTGTGCACATGGGAGAATTTCTTTGGGACCACATAGTTCGCGACCAATTTGGTTACAAGGTATGATGATGAACTCGTTGTCGATGGGCAGTGCGATGATAGAACGTGACTTTGAGCATTATATCAAACAGTTTCTCGGGACAAATACCGTTGTAAAAGCGGTGAAACACGCCAAGTTGTCGTTGCTCCATCGTAGAATGCATTGGTAGGTATTTAAATAATGTAATACGAATATGCTTTGTTTCCAGACCGACTTTAATATTGACTATTGGAATTTTTTACCATTGTGTATGTAAAGTGAAATAGCTTGTGTGGTTTTTAATAGCTAAGATGGAAAATAAGCGTACGAATGATGAGATAAATGAGAACGTATACAATACAATACTAGGGCAATCGCGTGTATACGGACTTCGGTGAACCTTTTCAAACCCTTTTCACACCACGTTCAACTCTCGAGCGAGAACCTCTTCAGGAAGCTTATTCCACAATCTAAGTATACCTTCGTGGGGTAGTCCCTTCTTTCTACAATTGGGCGACTAATACCCTATAAGCACATTTCAAGCAGCAAGATTTTCGGGTACGGATCAATCCATAGATACTAGAGATTTTTACATATAGATAGATCATCATCACAGCCCATATCAGTCCACTGCAGGACTAAGGTCCTCTCCCACGATGGGTCTTGGCCGTGTGGTGTCCGGCAGAGTAGAATAGCACCAACCCCTTATACTCGTGGGTGTCGTACAAGGCGACTAATGTTTTCGAGGCAAAAGATCTAAGCGTCTCCGTAGTCTTGAAAATGGGCAGCAGCGTTTTCCATTGTTATATTATAACACTGCGATCTCCAACCCGCCTGCCAAGCGTGGAGATTATGGCAATAACCTCCCCTTTCGTGGGAGAGGACCTTATAGATAGATACTAACATACATATATACTAAAATTATATACTTTCCGGAACTATACTTTCCGTAATTACATACTTTCCGAAACTGCTGATTGATTGATTTATTTCATAAATTACACAAATTACTGTCATACACAATTATTATCAAATTTTAAAAGTTATTATTGATTCTTAATATAAAAAGCTAAAGTAGTAAGTAGTTTTGTTAAAAGTTACGTACTTAAGTTAACATGAACTTCAACTAAGTGTTCACAATGTGGTACCGGGACACCATGGATTCTTAGTCTTAAACAAATCTACATTTCGAATACATACGTACACACAGGAGTAGGCAGGGACTATCGAGTGCCACCAGCTACGATTATGACACACCTTTTTTAATAATAATAATAATAAGTAATCTACGATACATGCGTTTAGGTTGCAGGTAACACATCTCACGGACCGCAGCTACGATGTCATTGTTCGGACTAAAATGCCTCGTGCCTGTAATTGCGCTTTAAGTTTACGATTGACACAATTTTTTTTTTTTTAACGCATTTTAAGGTAGCATTTGTGTTTCGAGTCTTAGCAACACCACACCATCCTGGTGAGGTGAATGGTAGTAGGGCGGCCAGCCAAGAGACCCAAAAAGAATCAGTTGGTTATTGAGTCGTTTTCATCGCCTTGTGGAGTGAAGACGTAACTAGTGAATTTCCTAATTAGCACCTACATTCTGTCATTGTGCCTATCTGTACTACTTTCTAGTTTAATAAACTAAGTTCGTATCATAATATCGAATTTCATTAAACGATATTCATAAAATATTTGCACAGGCAATTAGAAGCAGCCACGGGAGCACAGTTGTGCACCTACCTGTGGGCCGATGTTTAGTCACGTTGAATGCATGGCGCAAGCTCATGCAGGTAGAAAATTGGCATGCGTCGTGCTCATCCAATTACTAGCATTCCTTTGGGGCGAGCCTCATGAGAGTTAGGCTGGCGGCGTCATGCCTGCGGACCATTTCCCAGAATTGGGATTGTCTTGGATATTTTAATCTTCTGAATTCGAAGTAATTTGGAAAGCTACTGTTTGTACTCCGTGTTGGATAGATTGTTGTTAGTTTTTGCATCGAAAATTCACTCATTCAGTAAGCACTTTGTATGTCGATAAGCAAATAAAATTACATTTACATTCAAATAAAAAAAATACATAAAGTTGAAGTGAATAGCCTGTTTTTTGACAGACTTGTCCCTTTTGTCTGGTTACCGATCACGCACTATCGTAGACACATACCCTTCGCCAACATCATTTACCGTTTTTTACCGTCATATTTACCAACATTAAAAAACTTTTTCAAGTCATCAGTAAACACAAACAAAGTTAGAAACTTTATTACTTTTTTTTGTTCGTTTGAACGCACTAACGAACTATTCAATCGGATTTGATTTGATAGGGACAGGTATAGGCTATCTAACATCAACATCAAGCTACGACCTTAGGAGTCGAGTAATTTAAAATATAACGACAGAAAATATAAGGACGGACATAAAGGCTCGGACTACAAGGATCCGGGACGGGACGGAACGGAAAAAAACGTCCCCGGATTCAATACGTAGTTCAAACAAATGTATGAAATTTTACTGCATCGACTACATGTGATTTGGGACGGAACGGGATGGAACGGAACGGAAATAAACCGTGCTATCGACTACACGCGATCCAGTTTCAATGCGGAGAGAAAATTACTCAGTCTTCGGCTCCACTCACACTTAAAAATTACACAGTCGAAAATGCCTACCCCTGTGGGTTACGTGGATAGCCATGAGTATGTATCTATGTATATAAGGCGACGGTTCGGAATAACGTTTCTCGCTCATATGATTCGGATGTGAAATGAGCTCCAAGCTACATTATTTCCTTAGTTCCCATCCACAGTGTTTCCTTTGGACTGTGATATGGGATCCTTCAAGAGGTATATAAGATGTGTCTTTAGAGATAAGCGGCGCATGTTTAGCGCCTCTGGTCTTGCTAATGTCCATTGGTAGCTATGACCACTTTCCATCAGGCTGCCCGCTTGCCTGTTTATCTGCTATATAAAATAAAAATATAAACATACACTATATCAATTTAGCTTGATAAAAATGTAACAATTATCAAAATACACATGTCTTGCCGTTTATAATGCACTGAGTGTACCACAGTTTTCGATCTTTGCCTGATTGACTTCTTACAGATGGCATCTGAACCATGTAATAAGCAAGCGTGAGGAAGCAGACACAAAGAAAAGGAAAATAACTCGAGATATTGAACATAGCTCGAGTTAATACTATGAATAAGAAAGTTTGCTGACTATGTTATGTTTCTTTGGAGTCGTTTGTTTTGCACCCTTATACCTATTTCGAGCATGAGATTAGATCACAGTGAAAACGCATCGGCAATTTCGCTTATATTTAGTTAAACATTGTTTTGTGCGATAATTGAAAGTTTGTATTGGCAGGGCTTATGCTGGTTTGGTTCTAGTCTATAGGTAGTTGTTGAATAAAATAATGTCATTTATCAAGTTACTTTAAATTAGTAGCATTTTATAAGAGCAACCCCAACAATACGTTGAACAAGACAAGTAAAGTCACTCACTTGGTTGTTTGCCACCTTTATATCTATACATAATAATAAAACAGTAAAAAAGTGTGGAAATGGCGCCCAATGGATTTTGATGGCGTTTTCACATTTGAGTAGTTTTGGGTCCAACTTAAAATCCAGGCCATGTTTCATCTAACTCGGTTGGGTAGAACCAGAGATACAGCTTGACCTCTCCGCAGTTACTAGCTTTCATACATTAGGGAGGTCATTTCAAATGGTTGAAAGGGATCAAGAACTGCCTGAAACACGATTTCTACGCGAACGAAGTCGCAGAAGCTAGTATAAAATATACGTCTTTAATCGCTCTAAATTTCCTATAGACTTTTCTTTACCACTTCGGCAATGAATGTTATTAGGTAGGTCCTATGGGAGAATCACTCACAAACTAAAAATTCTGTCCGTGAATCGTTCGCAGCTGAAATGCTAGTGAATAGTAAGCCACAATTGTGCATTTGCACTGACCGATTGAATCCAAATTGGAATATTATTTTGAAACCGGCAAAGAGCCCTCTTTAATGTTTTTCAGTGGCAATTTTTAATTGCGGTCTGTGATGCTGCAATTAATTAAAGGATTGAAAGCGCGGTCGGTGGGGACAGATCATGAATAAAACATGGCAGATGCTTTCGCCTCGGTTGCCTGTCGTACAAGGATACCTCTGGTGGCTGAATGGAAAGTAGTACTAAATATATTAAGTATTGATTAATTAATTGTGACCGGTTTCGGACATCATCTTCTGGCAATGTTTACAAAAATGTACAGATTGCCAGAAGATGAGGTACGTATAGGATTCGTTAAGAGATCGCAATTACTAAATGTTTTAAGTTCATAAATCTAATATATAAAATTCTCGTGTCACAGTTTTCGTTGCCATACTCCTCCGCAACGGCTTGACCGATTTTGATGAAATTTTTTGTGCTTATCCGGTATCTATGAGAATCGGCCAACATCTATTTTTCATCCCCCTAAATGTTAGGGGTAGTCCACCCCTAATTTTTATTTTTTTATTTTTAGACAAAATTTTTAATTTCTATTTTTTTATGATACAACATACAAAAATACATACAATCCAGGAAATTATTTATATGGCAAAACAACGTTTGCCGGGTCAGCTAGTATAATATATTTAGTGGAACTAGTGTATAAAGGCCTTGCCACATACAAAGCTCGGCGCGAGCGCGGCGTGAGCGCGGTGCGATATTTGCTAGGCAACCATCGCGCGGCGCGTTATTTGCTAGGCAACCATCGCGCGGCGCGATGGTTGCCTAGCAACTATCACGCCGCGCGATGGTTGCCTAGCAAATAACGCGCCGCGCTCGCGCCGAGCTTTGTATGTGGCAAGGCCTTAAAAGTGTTTTATGTAATTACAGTACATAGTGTTGTATGAATGCACAACACAAAGTGTCATTAAGTTAAGGCGAGATATTCCAGAGTTTGCAATTTTTCAAACAATCTGAGACATAGAAAAGAGCTTTTTAAATTCTTAAATAAATACATGTTTTAGGCAAGGATCTAGTGAAAATCGCTAAAAGTTACAAGATTTAATGAACTTTACTGTATATCCCAAATACAAAATTCCCAAAGTTACCCCAAACACCAAAATTTCAAAATTCCTAAAGTACGAAGTTAGTTAGTTAGTTTTTGTTATCGATAATGTTTATTCAATATGATGACTAAACTACTGACATTTTACATTTAGTTTTGGTACTAATCTAAAGACAAATATTTACAGACAAATTTGCTGAGTTTGACTTTGGGGATATTTTTTTGGTATCATAGAAAAAATTTACCTTTTTCGCACTTATGTATCGCTCCGCGTTCCAAAATATGTGATACGATAATGACCTTTATTCTATAAGGAACGCATTCCATTTTGGTCTGTCAGTGTAAATAAACAAAAGACAACCGGGTCACCTGCCCTTATAGCACTACGATGTCTTTAGTAGACTTGTGTAAAGTTGTGTTTATGATCTGTCTAGACTGACTTGTCTTAGTTGCTGAACAAACAATACACAAAATCACGACTTGCCGTATCACTCACGGTACGTACACTTTGTATAGATGTCTTAAATTATATAAGATATATGTATATATGTAGAATGTGAATTTCAACGAATACTGCTTCAAATTATCCAGTTAAATACATAATTTCCATAACCAAATAAGACAAGTCAGTCTCGACAGATTTTACTTGTAGGCACTATACACCGATATTGTACAGGTACCGTTAAGTTATCTAAGGCATAAATTCGCGTACGGCGACGTGGCTTAATCAGGGGCTACAAAGGAATACATTTACGTTAAAATTGTACATCTAGAAAAATATGATTAAAATGTAATTCATCACATCATCATTTTGGCGCTATATCGCGAGCTACGCGGGGGCCCGGGGTCCGCCTGTTTAAAACGTTATTATAATTTGCTTGAACTAGGATACCCTGTGTTTCAGGCCCCTGTGTGTTACCCTATGTATCATAGACACTTCATTTATTTAGCGCATTTAAACCTTAAAAACATTATTTTTCTTGCTTCGAACTCAACATTTAAATTACTCACCATTTTACGTATGTAACAGAGAGAAAGCGCAAGTACGGAAGAAGATTGCGTTTTAGGGTTCCCTTCTCTTGTAAAAAGTAGTAATTTATCAGAAATTAATATTAGAAAAACCAATACACAGAAAAATAACTAGGTCACTTACATAAAAGACGATATTTCCCAAACAACTGCGAAATTGTGAAACTGTAATTCATGAAAGTAAAAAGGGTTTAATGTGTAAAATAAAAGCCATATTTATTGCCCAATGTAGTTATCTATACTTTAAGACTATGAAATGTCATTATAATATACTTACTCACTTACTGGCTCATCGACCCAAAGTGGATCTTGGCCTCCTACACCAGAGGTCGCCAGTAAGTAAGTGACCTAAATGTGTTTGCTCATCAATTTAATATAAGTAAATAAACTTTTCTGATTATAATAGTCGTTAGCGATAATTTTTTAAAGATTCGTTGGTTCGAAAATAGGCAGCTACATGAAAATGGGTAGCTAATATTAAAATGTAAGTAGATTTTAAACGATTTTGTTTTCATACTGTTATTGGACCTTTAGATGGGACCTTTCTTTCAAGACGTAGGTTGACTTTCCGAAAGGCCCCTTGAACATCATGATTAAAATTAAGACAAATCTAACGTATTTAACACCTTACGTTGTGACTTCGTGATGGAACTAGATTATATTTTGAATTAAATCAACTTTTGTAAGCTAGTTCCAATTTATTATACAATTTTTTATTTATTGTATAATAAAGTGAAACTAGTGTGAAAAGGATGATTTAATTCGTAATAAAAACCGAACCTGTTACGCAAATAGTTAACTTAACAATTAATTTGACTAATCCAAACAAATCCCTTGCCTTACAACGTGTAGCTGACTCGTCCGCCATTTTTTCTGTATGCCTCTAATTGGACCAGGAAGGTCGCAGTCGGTAGGACATAAATCGTTTTAATTTAGTTAGGAAGATTAACATCTTATTCATTCAGGATTAAGTGAGGGCTTATCTGCTCCCGTCTAGTAAGTATTAGAGCTTGGAAGGCCTCTGGGTAAAGATTATATTGCCTTCATTTCTATTCTTTATCATTTTACTATTATTTATTACGCGATCTGCGACTTTGTTGTTGTGGAAGATGCTATAAAGTATCACGTTTGGGGTTTTCTTTAACGGTGTAAGTGCATATCTGTACTTATTTTGTAAAGAGAATAGATTTGTATTTTCGTTCATAATGAATAAACTCAAACACTACTGTACCGATTATAAAAATTCTTTCAATAATAGAATGCTACATTATCATCGAGTAACACAGCGGGAAATTTGATTGTTCACAGATATACGTAATGACTGCGGGTGAAGGCCGTTGAGAACGGCTGGTCATTCATCAATAGGTACTTGTAAAATATTTTTCCGTTTTGAGATTTTTGCTTTATATTTCAATATTTTGATCGTATAAACTGTAATTAAGTATATACAACCAAATGGTTGGATGTGTTTTTATATCCTTTTTTATAAAAACTACTGATTTAATTTGTTCTACATTGTTTTAAAAAGATTAAGTCTAAACTATACCAATTTTCAAGAGGACAAAATGACTGAAAACACTGGTTGAGAAACGAACTAAAATGCCGCCAAACGAAAAATTACTGAAGAAATTACACTGACGCCCCCTTGAATGAATTATCCTTGTCACACTCTTTTCACATACTTTTTTTTATTTTTCTATTAAAATATAGGTATTGTATACAGAAACATCATATATGTACCACGATCAGATTATTTTCAGAAATGTTGTTCAGAGATAAATAAATAAATAAATCATCTTGGCGTTAATGTTCCGGTTGTGCTCTCGCGCACGAGGGCCCGAGGTCCTCCTGACGAGAGATGCTCCTTTTAATTGAAACCATAAAATTATAATTGTCGAAGAATCGTTGAGAATACTGTGTGAACCCTTCGTATCAAATTTCAAACGGTAATCCGCTAATCTCAACGCCAAAGTTAAACCGAAACCAACAGAAAGCTAAAAGATTAAAAATCCAACAAAAGGGCGTAATCCATGAACGGATTTCAGCGATTCGCGCCGCGTTCCGTAAACTGAGTGCCGAAAGCGCCGCCATTTGCTCGCGCCAATTTTATTCCGCCATTTTGTCGCGCTATACAAATAATCGATCCCGGCTGTCAAGTGGGACGCATCGCAATAGATTTGTAGAGTTTACTAGCGATGCTTTGTAATATTTTACAATTGTGTGATTTGTAACTCTTTATACCGGTGGCGACGCGAGGCTAGTCTCCGAAAGCGATTGGCACCGCGTTACAGTATGGGTATTTATATTCATAATTTTGGGCCAAGAAAACATCTGAATTCTGTGTAAAGGCTACTGTAATTTCTTTTTTGATACCAAAGTAAAGCTCACGACTCTGTACTACCGCTGTTTGCCAGCTCGTTTGCCACCTTAGTGTGAAATAATCTACTTGTTAACGTAAATACGATAGTGAAACTGATCAAGTATATTGACCCGACCCAACCACACAGACTGAAGCAGAAAATGTTCATTGTATTGTAGTAGATGGAAACTTAGAAAGGACGGATCTTTTAATGTATTACTACACTATCGCTATCACTACGTATTACCAAACAATATCCCAAGCTGCATCTGTCTGTCTGTGTAGCGATAAACACAAAAACTACTGAACGGTTTTTATGCGGTTTTCACCAATAGACAGTGATTCATGAGGAAGAATTCGGTTTAAAATTGGTTAAGGTTACTGTGCGAAGGAGAGGGTAGCTAGTATACAATAAATAATTCAAATACGTTGCACGATAAACTCACTTGAGTATAAAAGGCCTCTGAACTACTTTGAATCGGACCTCAATATTCATTGGCGACTAAGCTGACTCCGAATGTAGTTGGTGCGACAGTGGCAGCGGCTGATCGGATCCCAAATGCATTCGGAGACTTTTTGCTGCAGCTTTGCGAGGGACCAATAAAATCCTCTTTCAGGTAAAAGGAATGCTGGCTTAAAGCTGACTAAAATGCGTCCGCCAAAGCTGTCGACTTGGATAAAAAAAAATATTTTTATTCATACTGCTGCGAGCTTATTTCTATAGGAGATCACTTTCAGCAATGCTCTTAATAGAAAAAAGAGAACTAAAATCCGATTATTAACAAATGGAAATCTGGATCTCGAGCTGGATTTCAATCGATAATACGGCGATCAAAAAATAAGATTTTTGCCCCTGGCGCGGATGCGGACATCGTATGTTACAACATAATATTTCTGTTACGGGTCTGGGTGTTCTATGTATAATAAGCATGTATTAAAAAGTATATACGTAGTTTATCAGTTATCTAGCACCCATAACACAAGCTTTGCTTACTTTGGGGCTAGATAGCGCTGTGTGAATTTGTCCACGATTATTTATTATTTATTTATTTATAATATGTTTGTCGCGCAACGGATTTTACAGTATTGTAGTTTAGGCATAAGACCGCTTCACTGTAATTAAAAACCTGATCTGCCAAATCCTGGATCATGGTCAACGCGGACCCTGGGCCCTCGCTCGAGTTAAGTATGCCACCCCTACACATATTACATTTGTCAGCAATAATAGCTAGCACGCCACCAAATGCAACGTTGGTTAATACGTCGTCAATGCTGAGTATAATAATTTTAGTTTTAAATTTGTTGTTAATTTTAATTCTAATTTGTAAGTGGAAACTGTGTCCAATTGTTAATTGATCATCTTGGCGTTAATGTCCCGTTTGTTGTCTCGCGCACGAGGGCCCGAGGTCCGCCTTGACCATGATCCAGGATTTGGCACGTCAGGTAATTACAATGGAGCGTCTGCCATCTGACCTCCATGACCCTGCTACCAGGGGAACCTGACCAGATTGGATCATGGTTACACATCCAGTCGCCTGAATGTGCAGGTTTCATCACGATGTTTTCCCTCACCGTAAGAGCATCGGTTAGTATTCAACTAATGTACATAACTCAGAAACAGTCATTGGTACATGGCCGGAGCGGGGTTCGAACCCGGGACCTCTGGCTTACGAGCCGTATACTCTCGGCCACCGACACTCTCCAATTGTTAATTGATAATTAAATTAATAAATTTAATTTTTGTTTCAATTCGCAGTGCAATACTGACTCGCGCGGGAGTTCAACCGGGACGGGACAATAACGCGAAGATGACAACGGATCACATCCTTAAACAAACTAACATTTCCATTAAACAACACTAAAGAACCCTAAGTCCGAAGTACCAGAATCACATGAGACTCAAAGAGCCTTTGGATAAGGAAGCGCTGCAACTGTTTAAAAGTCGTCCGTAGCAAGCCGCGTTTGTTTGCCTTGTTTGTTCTGCAAGCCACTTCGCTGCACTGTCTATTCACTTTAGAGTTGCGTTTAGTACTTCAGTTATATACTGACATGTGTTCGTATTAGTTAGATTTTCTGCGTTAAAATAAAATCTCTGGACCAAAATACCAGGAGATATTAAACGGCGGCATGAAACTCCTGATATCAGAGGTTGAGCAAAAATAGTACGATAGATAAATTGATTAATTCAATGTAACAATCTATATTAATTCAAATGTGTTAATTTATTTAGATTTCTGTAGATAAAACAAATCGATATCATGCGACTCTTTTGTTATTTTTTATCGAAACATGTTGAAGCACAGTGGTTAGTTCGAGTAGTCTTTGCAAATTCGACAGTAAAACAGTGTCATTTCACTGAGGCTCTCCTCGTTTGGCGTTGAAACGAAGATGGGGTATTAGATTGTGCAGTTCCATTGCAGTCTCCCAAAAGTATCCGGTAAAAAAATATAGTTTAGACATAGATAGATTTATTGCCGAGATGTTCCTGGTTTTAGAATTAGAGTTTTATATTAGCAAGGCAAAGTTCACCCTTTTGAACCACTTGCCTAACGAGGCAGCGTCCTCTCAGTTGAATTCATAGTCTCTAGCTAATTTTGTTGTAGTATAAATATCAAAGAACTCAAATAGTTTAATATGTTTGTCGTAGTTGCTCATGAATTAAAACCATAAGTTAACGTGCATTGAGTGTAACGCTTGCACTGCAAAAACAGTCTCTGTTATATTGGCATAAAGACAGTCCATGACCATTGAGCAGTGGTTTACTGCACAAAACTATAAATCATATTGCGTAACATTGCAACAAAATGTCAGTAAAGACTTATCTTTCAGAAAATCTGTTGTGCCATACATTCACCACGTGGCAATGAATTCTTAAATAGTTTTCTGATTCTTATCTAACTTTCTTTTGCGCGATTACAGGGTTGGCCTTGTGATAAAAGTTGTTCGTATTCCCTTCCCTGGTAACCCGGTTGTGACGGTCGATGTTACCCTTATTTCCAGATCTTCCCTGTATACTACGGTATGTTTAACGCCATCGGAACAATTACGAACATATTAACAGTGTTATTCACCATCGACAGAGCCACAGAGCCAGATGGCTCACACATAGAGCATAGATATGTTATAGATGTAAGCGTTTTACTACTCGCGCATCCCTGCCCTTCTTCTCCACTCCTGTCCTATTGGCGAGTAAGTTTAGAAGGAATAGGATTTTCATGGAAAAATATAATTATCAATATCTAATTTATTTGGAGTGGTCTGACTTTGACATTAGATATGCCTATA
Source organism: Blastobasis lacticolella (assembly GCA_905147135.1). Lineage (NCBI taxonomy): Eukaryota > Metazoa > Arthropoda > Insecta > Lepidoptera > Blastobasidae > Blastobasis > Blastobasis lacticolella. The sequence goes on from LR990045.1 coordinate 10,432,276, forward strand.
CAATAAAGTGCACACGCCAGCTTAAAATGAGCCGTATGCTTAAAGGTTCCTGAACATTCTCAGTGTTTTAAGTTATTTGGACCTATTAATGAGGTGTAATTTTTGAACTCCACATCGATGACCTTGAAATATTTACCTACTGGACAATATTTTAAGTACCTCCTTTCTAACAAAAAACTACTAACTCATCTTGGCGTTAATGTCTCGGCCCAGATTGGATTATGGTTACAAATTCAGTTGCCTGAATTTGCAGGTTTCATCACGATGTTTTCCTTCACCGTAAGAGAATCAGTTAGTATTCAACTTATGTACATAACTCAGAAAAAAGTCATTGGTACATGGCCGCAGTAGGAGTCGATCTCGTTACGAGGAACCGCCAACGAACCGCAACGAAAACGAACGAAACCGCTTACGAGTTCGATACTCAACCGCCCGGCTACCGACGCTAATAAAAAACTAATAATTACTACGCTTTAATGAACTACAACTAACTACACATATTGACTTCCATCCCGTCTTCCCCAGGGAACCGTGAATAATATCATTATAAAAAGTAACCAGTGTCCTACCTCATAGTATGAACTCAAATCATACCTACCTCTAATCATACTGAATGAATTCAAATTAAAAATATATTTTAATTTGAATTCATAGTCTCTAGCTAATTATGTTGTAGTATAAATATCAATGTACTCAAATAGTTTAATATTTTTAAAATTAATTCATATTAAAAATATCTTTTAATTTGAATTCATTCAGTAGTTTCGGACTGATGCAAGGCCAAGGTACAGACATACAGACAAGAATGATAAAAAAGTACCCTTCAATAAAAATTTCAAAATATATATACATATAATGTGCTATACTTACTTAATACTGTAACAGGTCCAATATAATAAATTGGACCTGTTACAGTTTTATAATATGTATATACATATAGATTGTCCATCTATTTTTCTGGAACACATTTAATTACCTACTATTTTCATTTTGCTTTCTACTTTAATTAAGTACAAATTGTACGTAATTGTCTTTAAATTGTTGCTTTCCAACAACAACCTTCCCTTCACTGTTTGATAGACTTCAAAGCTCCTCATTAACTATTAAATCTACGTTCACCAAAATAGGCAATTAAAAACTCGTCGAGGTTGTTTGTGTGGGACACACCGTACACTCTAGTTACAGCTCTGTTTGTTTTTCAAAAAGGCTTTGTTCCGGAACACAGACTATTGTAGTAAGTAACGCCGCGCCGCTTCCTTTGTCCCCAATGTCCAGGATAAGACTCAATTACTGATCATCTTCATCACGCCTTCAAGTCTTCTTTAATACAATAATAATATAGCAAAACCTTAATCTAAAAGTAAAATGAAAACAATTGTCAGGGCTCGCCGCTTTGCAATGCTAGATGGCAAATACGCTGACCATGGATATATAAGTATATAGATATGCTTTACCGAACAAATAACTCTCACCGTTGTCATATTAAATAAAATGGCGCAGCCTCTTGTGCCACAAAATTATTTGATCCATTGACAGCGTCGCTGTTGTTGGCAATGACACAACATTTCAATATGGCAACACTTAGTTCTAGTTTTGGTAACCGGTTTGTGGCACTGAAATAGACGTCAGTCATCAATCTTGCCAAGGCGCCTGATATAACATTGTAAAAGCGTACAAAATAGTTGTAAGGTAATACCTAAAATATAAAATACTAAACAGTAATAATTGGGATGCGTCAATTACAAATCCAAGCTTTAATTCCAACCTTTAATCATTATCATTTTACCTCCTTTAAAATTATGCCACTTTTGTTGTTGTAGACTTCTATAACGATTTAACACATTTACAACAAGGTTTTATTGATATGTTGACTGATTTGAAGCTACATTACATAACGATATTATTGTTATTAATTATTTTGTATACTCATGTGTTATCTATTTTTGTCTATTAATAATATCACTTACGCGAAAACAAAATCAACGACATTATGCCGCCGGTGCAAAGTCACATCGTGCGCATATATGTAAGACGGCCAAATATAAAATATGCAGATGGCGTGCATTGAATTTGATTGAACATACCAACTTATCATGGCCGGTCAATAATTTAGCAATAAACACTGAAATATTTATTGTAAATGCTAAAAACATAAGTTTTACAAGTTTGATGATGTTTGTTATACTTTACGGAAAAAAGATACCCCATTCTTGATTTTGATTACTGTTTATCGGAATTAGTGCATGTGTTTCCTGCGCAACTCGGCATTCTTAAATTGTAAGTTAAGTAACGACCATGCGTATACGTGGCCAAAACGACACTGAGACGACGCGGACGTTGGAGCGCCATTGCAGTTTTAGCTCAAATGAAATGATGTCACTGTATATGTACAATAAACCGGTCCATTATGTAGAAGTCTTTGACGCTGACTGATACATAGAGGCGATTTATTTTTAAATATCCGATATAGTCTATTTTTCTTATGAAACACCTTTTACATTAATACTTAATGTCAGTTTTGATATAATCCCTAAAGTTTATCAGGATAACTATACATTGAGAATGTATCTCACTATTTGGTAAAAAAGTGACAGCTATGAGTGCAATGGTCTGGGTCCGCAAATAAAGTTACAATTTAGCCTCCACATTACAAAGTTTAAATAACTTGTTTTCGTTTCGAATGAAGTAGTTTATTTCTCATGTGGGATTTCTAATGCCATTTCAAATTTTCCTACCTTTCGTGTTATTGAAACTAGCTGCTGTCCGAGTTTATGATATAATTTATGTTTTCCGAGAATTGTTTAGGTTGAATTATATTTACATGGTAAACACTGGCTTTGGCTTAGGTTAATTTAGGTAGAAGCTTAGTGGGATTCATGTGCGTTCAATTTGTTTAACAAATTTTCCAATTAAAATATTTGTCTATAAATTGTTATAAATAAATATATAATTGTTTGATTTTATTCATATTGCTTATCACATTTAACCTACTTTTAATATAAACAAGTACAGAACCTCTATTTGAATTCATATTACTGAAACTCCTGTTTATCAAGGAGCGGCAACGGTGAAAACAGTATATAAAATATTTAATTTTAATACTCAGGCATGCTTGAGGATAGCCTTCGTTAGTGGCTATAGTGGTACTGATAGTACCAGAGCGACGGAATAGCACCAAGTGACGCCGGTGACCATATCTCTAAGCTACCTAGGTAACTTGAAATAAATATCTTGCTTCGCCGCCACTCCGTGCCCTTTGAATGCTTTTGAGTGTATTTTGTATGGCTATATATTCGTTATATCAATTTAAATCATATGCAGAAGCAAATAAGGTTATATTTAATTTGTTTTCCGTCACTCCGCGCTACTCTTTTGGTTCGCGATGATTCTTATGGGCATATGGGCATGGTGCTTAACGATGGTATTTGCATTAGAGTCACAAAGGCTGTGCCCCGTTCCCCGTCTCTCTTAAGCTTTGCAGATGTAACTGAAAACACATAGCGAAACTTCACTATTGCCAAAGCAAAACAATGTGTACATGCGAACTTTGTTACAATACTTACAATTCCTAGCTAGAAGTTAGAGAACTAAACCTGGGTAGAGTAAACGTGCAATCTCTATGGCGTTTGGAATGGATTTGAATTGGATTTGAGCAGAGTACTATTGAATTTTTAACTCCTATATAGTGCCGTGTTACACAACGGTTTATTAAAAGGGGATTGGCAAAATGTAGGTATGGATGGGCTATAGTGTAGTCCATACGAACAATCACGTTAAGCGATAGCTATGTCGTTGGAAAGGTTTTCTAATATTCTACAACTTTTACTATTGGGGCAGTGTCAAATCGCTGTAGGATTTTTTTTTGGTAAAAATAAAATTAACTTTATTCGGTTTGGACAATTTAACGTACACGAATAAGAAACTTAATCGATTTTTAAAATCTATTATAGGTACCTAATAATTAAATTATTAATTGTTCGTATTATTTTATTTTATATGTATTAGTGTAGGGTAGTGTAAATAGTGGATAGTGGAGGGTAGTTGTAAATACCCGGGTTAAGACGTTAAATTGTGTACTCGTCAATTAATTTGTTTTAAAAATAGTTATAATTGTTAATAAGTTTCAACTAGCAATTAATTTGTAACAGTTTATAATAATAAATAAGTATTACGATTTCTGTGGTGCCAGTGTTCGTGGCAAATAAGTTATTACAACTACACTAAAGTTGTAACGGTTGCCTTTGTTCGACCGAAATCAGAGGACTACAAAAAAGGCGAGTATAGTTTTGTTTTGATATTTTTATTAACTTCCACGCACATATTTAATTAGGCCTATGGATTTACGTTGTTAAATATTTCGAATAGGTAATTTTGTTTAGCACTTGTATAATTTTCAAAACAGATTGCAACTATCTTTCTACACCTACGTACCTATTAAACGTATTCATTCTTGATTGATTGTTATTACTACCGGTGAGTGAGTACCTGTGCGATAGGTGTTGCACTCGTAGGTATCTAACAGATTGCAAAGCCGCGGTCGTTGACCCGGGACTGATAACAAAGAAGAGAACGCATCTTGTCGGAACATAGATCTTATTTTATTTTTTTCCCCTTCATTCTAAGACCTCTCAACTAACTTTAACTTTAATTCATTATATAACGTCTACCTTTCCCCTGTTTAGTTTTTCCGCTGTATTTATCTTACTTTACTTTTTCTATTTTTATGCCATTTGCGTTGTAAAGTGGGTGGGTACCTGGGTGTAGACTGATAAGTGATTCACTGATTACAGATACTTACCTAATATTTGTAGGTATTACTAGTAGTTAGTAGAATATTGTGGTAATAGGGTCTCCTAAATTGGATTTACCCTACCTCATAAAACTACTTTTTCATTGTCTGCTTATAGATAGATATTAGATAGGACCATAAATTGGGGATGGCTCAGCTAAATTAGCAAATTGTATTGCTGTTTGTTGGCTATAGTTCGTAGGTACTAAGTCATAGATTGACCATATTAATATCAGTAACGAGCTTTGAAATAACATATAATATTTTGTTAGGTAGATAGATAGTTAACAGGCTATATTACTGTTTGTTTGCCAGTTAGTTCGTAAATAATTACTTGACTAGAGCCTTCTCCACAACAGTGGAAGACTTTGCCATAATTATATTATATTTTGTAAAGTAGATAGCTAGATTCGCATTATATTGTTTGTTTGCCATTTTATAGGTATAATTTGATTAATTATTAAAGGTAGCTTCGCGCATTCCTCCCTAATACCTAATATTCGTGTTGGAATTTCTGCTGTCTCGGTTTGTTGTCAGTTTCAGGCCGACCAGTATAGACGACTACATTCAAATATGGTGAAGACACGACGCGCTGCCTGCGAGGAGCTCGAATGCAAGCTGCAGCTAGCGCTGGACGAGCTGAAATGCTCCAAAACTCTCTGCGACCAGCTGTTGGAGGAACGCATAGACGCAGAACAAGAGATCCAAAGCGTCATTGGCACTAACACTCAGTTAAAGAGTGAGCTTGCTTCTATGCATAAAGAGTACTTGGAAGTAACCAGGGACAGAAACGAGATACGCAACGTACTAGCAGAGCAGCAGACCTGTCACAGGAACTACACATGTGCCTTGAGCAGAATCTCGGAACTTGAGCTAGCTCTGAGCGAGGCTCACAATGTCATAACAAAATATGAGCAGCGACGGTCTTGCGACCCACACCAAATATCCCAGTGTCTGTACGATGAACTAGTAGAACCAGAATATGATCATCAAACAGTGTCTGGAAACACTTGTGACCCTTGCAATTCCTGGACCACATCCACGTCATCTTCACTTAACATAAATAGAAATAAAAAATCAAAACGAGTACCTAAATTGAAAAAATGTATGAAAAAGACATATCAAGGCAAAACAAAATTATTCACCACTTATCCAAAACAACGAATCAGTTACGAAATGATTTTAAAGAATGTAATTCAGAATTGGTACGTGCGCAACAAACCCATACCACGGAGACACACGAGACGTATAAAAAAATTAAAAAATTGCAAATAGACTTAAATATAGTAAATAGAAAATATAAAATTGCACAGAGTGAAATAATGACTTGGAGAGAAGCTATCTCTGAAATGGTCAAATTGTCAAATAAAAACTCGGACATGATCGAACGTCTGATGGCTGCCAAAGAAGGGGAATGTGAGTGTGTCGTCTCGCAGCTTCAGCGCCCCGCGCCCCGGCCGCAAAACACTGTCGTCGCCCCCGAGGCGCACGCGGTTAACGTCGAGCCCGCGGTCGCCGGGTGTAAGGCCGTGGCCTCCCCGGCCTTCGCGTCCACCTCTTCCACCGCGGCTCACATCGTACCTGCGGTCGTCGGGCCCCCCAAAGCTTCAGCCGCCCCGGCCGTCGCGGCCACATCTTATGCCGCCGCTGCGAGGAGTACGACGCGCCCTAAGTCGACGGGCGCGGTCGACGGGCCATTCAAGGCCCCAGCCGCACCGGCCGGTGCGGCCACCTCCTATTTTACCATAGCAAGGAGATCGACGCGCTCTACGGCCCCCGCGGCTCACATCCAGCCCGCGGTAGCCATCACCACCGAGCATGCTATCCTCGAGCCCGTACCGGCCCCGCGGGTGGCACCGCGCGCCGCGCCGAGAGCGCCGCCGCCTCGCGCCGTTCGGCCGCGCGTGGCCACCGCCTGCAGGCCCGCGCCCGATACAGCGGCGCCCGGGGCCACCTCCGTCGCCGCCGGAGTGCCCGCGGCCGCCACCGTCACGATCCCCGGCAAACCCAGCAGGCCTGCTAGCGCGAAGCCGACGCAAACATTGCGAACTAATGTGCAGACACAGAGAACTCTAGTTTTTTCAGATCGAATAGGTAAAAATATGGGCGTGTTACTAAACGACTGTACGAATTCTAAAGTAATCAATTATTGCATGCCTGATTTGTCGTACAGCGGTATTATCCAAAAAGTCTTACAACACTCAGAACACATAGATCAAAATGTAAATATAATAATTTTAATAAGTAATAGCCTTAAAGTACGAAAATATGATATAGTCAAGGGTTTTGAAGCGTTGCAAGGATTGTCCGAGGCTACCAGTGACAGTGTCTTTAAAAGAAAACTAAAGTGGTGGCTAATTGAGCAAACGTTTTACAAGCTTGATGATTTTTATGACTAATCGATTTTTTATTTAACATTATTATTATTATTATTAAAATACTGACTTAATTTATAACTATTGAATGTAATGCAAATTCTTATTTGGAAATGGACATTTGAATTTTATTTAATTGTTTAATTTTTTTTTACAGTACTTATTGTGCAAGATGACTTGTGATAGTGATAGGTAAAAAATGTTTGTTTGTGACATTTGATTATTATAAATTTATGTATTACAATTAATGTAATTTGTGACATTTTATAACTTTAACAATTGACATGTAATGAATATTACCAATGAATAAATATGAAATATGAAATAATATGAAAAATTGTATTATGCGCATTTCCCTTAATAAAAAATGTTTATAATACTGAAAATGACCGTATTCACATGTTGAATACTTTGATGTATAATTTGACTTGCAGTCAGAAAGACGCATTTACCTTTTTTGACTGTAATAAATTTACAGATAAAGTAGTTTTAACAGAAGATACTATGTATCTTCGACGTAGGTACAAAGTCAAACTGGCTACAATGTTAGCGTACCATATTAATTTATTGATTTCTCCTACCGTAGGTAGATATGACCAGAGTGCCGATTTGTTAATAAACAAAAAGGGTCACTCTTTAAACTAGTATGTAAGACAAAGGAGCCGTCCTGTATCATATCAGCAGCATATAACAGTCCACTGTTAGACTTGAACAGTAAATCTTTTGATATTGTTCAGAATATACAGGACTGCTCTGGCATAAAGTCATTAGTAAATAGTGGTAATAAGCCTTTGGATGTACGTAAAGTAAAATGTTATAATAATAAACAAAATTGTATAGTTAACTTAGTACATCAAAATATCCAAGGCATGACGAATAAAGAATTGGAAGTTGAGCTATTCATGAACGGTGAGAATGTTGATATTTTTTGCATTACTGAACATTGGTTAAAAGATCACCAGCTCATATTTGGCTTTAACAACCATAAACTTGCAAGTTCGTTCACAAGAGGGCAGGCAATTCATGGAGGTTCCCTAATACTTGCTCGTAATTGCCTAAAATGCAAGGAACGCACTGATATTGTCAAGCTGTCTGTTGAACGATCTGCTGAAATTGCCTGTATAGAACTTGAGCGACTTATTGTAATGAGCGTATACAGACCTCCGGCTTCATCATTTGATTTGTTCGAGAAAATTATGGATGAAGCCCTTATTAAAGTTAGCAATTGTAATAAAAATATTGTTGTTTGTGGAGATTTTAATATAGATTTATTAGACGTATCTTGTAAATATACTGGTAGGCTAATATCATTATTTAAGTGTCATAATTTAATCAACTTATTTTTAGAGCCTACTAGAATAACAAGTACTACATCAACTTGTCTAGACAACATTTTTTGTGATATCCAGGCATGTAGCCAGTCTGTAATAAACAAATTACAATCCAATCATTGTGGTCAATTAGCTGTGTTTAATGTTAATATGAGGAAAGAAACAAAAAATACTATTAAATTTGTACCAATTAACAACAACCGTCTAAACAGTTTTAGAAATAACATTATAGAGAAATCATCTAATTTAAAGTATTTTGATGATACAAATGAATATTATAATTCAGTTTTACACATGACAAAAACTGAAAGTAATAGTATATTCAAACCAAAGGTGAAGGCAGTAAACAGCAAACTTATGTTTAGCGATTGGGCGACAGCAGGAATACATAAGAGTAGAAATAAATTATATGAGCTCTATGCAGAACGGGCGTATAATAATAGCGTAGAATTTGCTGAGTATGTTAAACATTATTCGAAGTTATTTAAACGCGTTTGTGCTACAGCTAAATCGAATTTCGTTAAACACAAACTAAAAAATAGCACAGATGTAGTAAAATCCACATGGCAGATAATAAATAGTGAAACTGGAAAAGTAACAAATCGCGATACTAAGTACAGTTTAAAGATAAATGATAATGTTGTTACCAAAAACTCTGAAGTTGCGGAGGCATTCAATAAATTTTATACAGACATTCCAGTGTCAACTACGAAATCCTTAAATTCGTCTCCTGCTCTCGCTGAATCCTTGTTAAAACAAAATGTACCCGAGAGTGTCATCGATTTTAAGTTCGAGCATGCAACACCTCAAGATATAGTTAAGGCTTTTAAAACTATAAAAATGAAAGCAACTGCCGACATTGATGGTATGTCAGTAAAAATTATTAGCTCTGTAATTGATGTTATTGCTGTCCACTTAGCGAATATATTTAATAATTGTGTTGATAATGGTGAATTTCCTGACCTGATGAAGCACAGTAAAGTTATTCCATTGTTGAAAACTGGTAATACAACGGATCCTACAAATTTTAGACCAGTTTCAATTTTACCGGCTCTAAGTAAAATATTTGAGAAAATCATATTAAATCAACTAAAAGCTCATTTTTATGGAGGTAACCTATTGCATCATAAACAATTCGGTTTTACACGCGGTCGTTCAACAGCTGATGCAGGTGTTGAACTTATTAAACATATCTTTGGGGCCTGGGAGGAATCCCGTGATGCCTTAGGGGTTTTCTGTGATTTATCCAAAGCCTTTGATTGCGTTAATCATGATATTTTGGTCAGGAAATTACAACATTATGGAATAAAAGACTTGGCCCTAAACTTGCTAAATTCATACTTGAGTCATAGAATTCAAAAAGTTGATGTAAACGGAGAGAGATCTATGGGGTCTGTTGTCTCTATGGGTGTCCCCCAGGGATCTATTTTGGGCCCGTTTTTGTTTCTTGTTTATGTAAATGACTTACCGTACTTTGTAAAAGATACCCATGAAATTGTCTTGTTCGCGGACGATACATCTTTAGTGTTTAAAGTAAAAAGACAACAATTAACATATGAAGACGTGAACAAGGCTATTGCAGAAGTGGTAAACTGGTTTACGGTTAATAATTTATTACTGAATGGCAAGAAAACAAAATGTATAAAATTCTCTTTGCCAAATGTTAGATCAGTGCCCACTAATGTACAAATAAAAGGCGAAAATTTGAATCTTGTTGATTCTACAGTATTTTTAGGCTTTACTCTGGATAATAAATTGCAATGGGGTCCTCACATTGATAAATTGGCGAAACGGCTAAGTTCTGCAGCATATGCTGTAAAGAAAATACGGGGTATTTCTGACGAGGCTACAGCAAGATTAGTTTACTTTAGTTATTTCCACAGTATTATGGCCTACGGCATACTGCTGTGGGGACACGCTGCCGACTGGCACAATGTATTTGTATTGCAGAAAAGGGCTATTCGCGCGATTTATCAATTGAGACCTAGAACTTCACTAAGAGATAAATTCAGGAATATTGATATAATGACAATGCCGTCACAATATATATATGAGAACTTAATGTACGTTCATAAAAATTTACACTTATTTAAGAAGAATAGTGATGTTCATAATATTAATACGAGAAATAAAGATAAGCTTGTTGCTGGTGCTTGTCGTCTAGCCGAAGTCCACAAATCATTAATGGGTCAATGTGTACGCTTTTATAATAAGGTTCCAACAGATATTCAGAATTTACCATTGAATAAATTTAAAGTCGCTATAAAAACAAATTATGTCAAAAAAGTTATTATAGTATATCTGAATATGTAAATGACAAGAGTCCATGGGACTGAACTGCTGTTCTATACAGGTATTTACTTTTAAGATAGTATATAGGACAAATAATGTATTAGTACATAAGACATGTTTGAAAAAAAAAAAAGAATTAACGTAGGCTCTGTGGGTTTCTTGCCGTTTCTTTTCCCCACGGAGAACCACCTTGGAAGCGGCGTTAATTTTCCTTCCTCTCCCACACATGGTGTCTCCTGTCTGCGCTAGGGTAGGGGTAGGGTAGTAGTTAGAGTAGGGGTAGGGTAGGGTAGGGTTGGAGTAAGATAGAGGTAAGGTAGTATAGGGTTGGGTAGGGGTAAGATAGTGGTAGGGTCGGGGTAAGATAGTGGTAGGGTAGGGGTAAGGTAGTGGTAGGGTAGGGTTAAGGCAATGGTAGGATAGGGTAGGGGTAAGGTAGCGATAGGGAAGGGATAGGATAGAGTAGGGTGGTAGCGACTACCTACCACATACAGCATGTGTGATGCACGCTCACTTAAAAGTCTGTCTGGCGGTGGCGTGGGGGCCGGGTCGCTCTTTTCCCTCAAATATGGTTGAATTGGACGATGGCTGGGCCCTGCGTTATACTCGTGAACGGGTGCTGCCTTGGTGGACTGGCTTACTCTTGCTGTAGTTTTAGGTGGTTTTTTTCTTAATTATACTAGACATACCTATATAATATAATATAGCGTTCCGGCTCTGCCTGGCATTGTCGAGCACGGTTCGGTTGGCGAGGGATACGTTTATCTACGGTCATAGGGCGGTCAGCGTGTCACTGTGTGTTTCCTTCCTACTTTCCTATCCCCCTCATTTTTGACGATTGAAAGAGATATTTATTGTCCTAATCAATAAAGAAATTTTGATTTGATTTGATTTGATTGTGTATATTTTTGGTATTTTAGGTGTAGGTATTAGTATAGGTACATTTTTATTATAACTATAAATATTTATTGTGTACCTTAATAAATTGATATAATTATTATTACATACTTATTTTATTTTATTGAGCCATAACTTGTTCCTGCGATTTGAGGCTTGTCGCCCCAGTAAAAATGATAAAATATGCGAAAGCCTTTCTGATATATACTACACAACGCTATTGTATAGTACATTATTTTGACTGCTGCCATATAGTCATCATTTTGTAACCATATTGTGTTAATATCCCCAATTATTATGTATGTTTTATTGACATAGACTAGACAGTAATTTATTCGAATCCCCATTACATCCCAAACCTAAGGAAAAATTACATAAGACCAGCCAGTGATGTAACGGAAACCGAAATGGACCAGTCTCAGCATAATGCTGTGAGGGCTTATGCCTGTTAAAGCGCTGGTTTTCAGAAAAGCCCATGCATCCCACGCGCGTTACGCGAACGGTTAAACATGTTATTGCGATTTACGTAATATTGTAGATAAGTAGTTTTAAGTTCCTGTTTTTTCTGAGGAATGTGCAACACTCAGAAAAAACCTCCTGAAAAACTAACCTGGTTAGTGGTATTCGTTAAATGTAGTTTTAATTGTAGTAAAAATTACTGTCATACGAAAAACTGTGCGTCCCCCTTTACGAATAAAATGTATAGTTTGAGAGTATAATTATCTACAATGAAAGCGATGTACGGAGTATTCGGGATAACAGATTTAGAGATTTAGGGAGATTTAGTTGTGCACTTGCTCACTTTATTTCTACATCGCACCATTTTGTACGACAAGACTGAATAGATAGATAGGGGAAGATGAGGTCGAGCGCACGGATCAAGGGGCTATTCTCACGCTTTAACATTTTGATTTCGACATTTTTCTTGTATTAAAACGTCACTAAAATTGATCTTAGAAAATTTACGACTGTCGAAGAGGATTGAGAAGAAGAATTGTTTTGGCTGCAATATACATTTAAATGTCATTATTAATAGAATTCGAGATGTCACAGCGCGAAAATTAGGGACCCTCTACTTAGCGCGACCCGGGACATCGATAGTGACATCAAAGTCCGAATATCCACGGATTATGCCAGGGCGGTGGTGACGGAAGGTGACGGGTGTAATTTGTACCAAAAATGTTGGTAAAGCTGTGGGAACAAGTCTATAACACAATTATTAGACTTGTCTACCTGTACGGTACCAGTACAGTACCGAAACTTGACCAGTACGAGCTTAAGCAGGAAGACTTTGTTCACGTGTACCTAATTTACCCCTACCTACCCGTTTTTTTTATTTGCTAAACCTTCCTCTTGAATAACTTTATCTGTTGTTGAAACCGCATTACAATCCGTTGCGTAGATTAAAAGATATAAGCGAAAATAGATATATACATTGATTGATTCATATGGATAGACGGTGGGAAGCCACTTTGTTTTATACTATGTATAGAAGACGATTATTGTTAGTTTCCGATGTTCAGAATCGGCCGGCCCCCCAAGATATAGGCATCAATGTAGGTTTCATGCTGGAAGCTTAGAGGAGGCTGATTGTTTAATAATTATGAATATCAATGAGGTTAGCATAAGGTGACATTATAACCTATTTCTGCCTAAGCTAAAGCAAACCTAATTACGTGCGAAACGTTGACACAGTTTCTCAGCTTGAGACATTATTAATGTTTCACGTAACCCCTAAATGCATTATATCCTTGTGAGGAGAACTGCCTTATGGCGAAATCTTGATATTTTTGAATTGCTAAGTCAAGTATTAATTAGTACCTAGTACTTCTCACTCAAAGAATTCAGGTTGTACATGAATGCCCTAATAGATTTTAATCCATCGATTATATTTTATATAAAGTGTTTGCGTAATATATACACTTACAGGCACATTAATTCGCCTACCCAATAATTTTCCGTATTATGCAAAAGCTCAATTTAACACTGGGTAATAGGTCAAATTAGGCTTGCAAGATTCGCTCCAATCATACATTTATTTATTTATTTATTATTATTCAAATGCTTTCAGACTTACAGTTGAGCAACCAAAACGTCTGGAGAGCCATTATTTACATGTAGGTACTTATCTTAATATATATATATAACAGTCAAACTTAATTAATATTACAACAGCTTAGCCAATTAGCGCATATATTTATAAAATTTTGAATATTAGTGCCAAAGATATCAACTTCGACCCGGTCTGTTACCAGTTGATTTAGTAGTGTGAGTGCGTGCGGTGCGTACATATATACATCATAAATGAAAATAATAATCATCTGGGCGTCAATGTCCCGGTTGTGCTCTAGCGCACGAGGGCCCGGGGTCTTGACCATAATCCAAGATTTGGCAGATCAGATAATTACAGTGGAGTGACTGCCATCTGACCTTTGTGACCTTTGATCAGGGGATCCCGACCAGATTGGACGTGCTTACACATTCAGTCGCCTGAATGTTTCATCACGATGTTTTCCCTCACCGTAAGAGTATCGCTTAGCATTCAACTAATGTACATTACTCAGAAAAGAGTCGTTGGCACATGGCCGCAACGGTATTCGAACCCGGTACCTCTCGCTTACAAGTCGGATATCGTAACCACTTGGCCTCCGACGATACCAAATAAAAACTTGCAAAATTTATTGTAATTAATAACTCTATTTTTTCTAATTCCTCAGCACAAACACATTTTCTTTACACATATATATATATATATATATATATATATATATATATTTATATATATATATATATATATACTTTACGTGAGTCAGTCTGGTCCGAGCTTCAAGCAACCTGGCCGTTTATGTTTCGTGTTCACGATGGCAACAGATTCTTCAGGATCGGATAGTGGTGAGTACCGAGTTTATTGTTTTTAAAGTGCCACTACGTACTAACTATATCTACAAATAATTAGATTTAAGTCATAAGTTTCAAATGAGTTCAAATTAGGCATCAAGTTAAACTTTGAGTCGTATCGTATTAGAATTTTGCAAAGTTATTTATGTAAAGTCATAATTTTAATTATTTTATTTATAAGTTTTTACGGCTCTGGAATCTGAATCGGATGTCGACTCCCATTCCGCCAATTGCTTAGACCTTCTGCTGACAACTAATCCGGACAGGCACTCAGTATCGGTTTCCGCACCACTGGGTACATCTGACCACTGTCTGGTGAAATCTGTATACGTCTATTCCCCACCCAAGCAAAGCCCATGCAACCCCCGACGGGTGTGGCGATACAAATCAGCAGATTGGGATGAGATGCGTCACTTTTTTTCGGGAGGCATGCTTCTCTTCGGGCGATCCGTCGAGTTGTGCTGAAGCCGTTACCGCGGTTATACGGCAGGGAATGGAATACTTCATTCCATATTCTGACGTAGCGATGAATGGCAAGTCTCGTCCATGGTTTAGTGCTAACTGCAGTCGCGCTGAAGCGCTGAAGCAAGCGGCATACTCTGCCTGGGCTGAGGCTCGAGCGCATATGTCTCCGGATACTCGCAAACTGAAGAAAGCCTTTAACCTCGCCGCCAAGTCTTGCAAAAGGACGCTACGCAGGGCTCGTTTTGACCACATAGGTCGGATTGGCACCAAACTGGCCTCTTACCCTCCTGGGAGTAAGGCGTTTTGGTCTTTGGCAAAAGCGGTCGAATCGAACTTTAGTCAATCTTCGTTACCACCATTGCTGAAACCGGATGGGACACTGGCGCATGCTGCGGAAGAGAAAGCAAATTTACTTGCTTCTCAATTCGCGGCGAATTCACGTTTGGATACTGCAGGTAAAACTCCACCTATCTCACCCCGCGCTGACTGCACTATGGCAGAGGTGCGTATACATCAGAAAGAGATTTTAAAAATCCTGCGGAGTCTAGACGTGAACAAGGCTAGTGGACCAGATGGTATACCAGCAATAGTCCTGCGTAGTTGTGCCCCCGAGTTGTCTCCTATTCTCACGCGCCTGTATCGCCTCTCACTGGAGATTGGAATTGTACCGAAGACATGGAAGCTTGCCAATGTGCAGCCCGTGCCCAAGAAGGGCAGCCGCGCAGACCCTGCCAACTACCGCCCTATTTCGGTTACCTCCATACTCTGTAAGATTATGGAGCGTGCATTGAACAAGAAACTCCTCGTGCATCTTGAAGGTAACGATCTCCTCAGCGATCACCAGTACGGATTCCGCGGTGGTCGGTCAACTGGGGACCTTCTGGTGTATGCTACTCATATGTGGAGTGAGGCCATTGAGAGGCATGGCGAGGCCCTTGCTGTGTCTCTCGATATCTCCAAGGCCTTTGACAGGGTTTGGCACGCAGCCCTTTTAAGCAAGCTTCCCTCATATGGTATTCCTGCTGGCTTTTGCACCTGGATATCGGATTTTCTGAGTGAACGATCAATCCGTGTAGTTCTAGACGGTTACACGTCTGAACTTAAGGCTATCGACGCGGGAGTTCCTCAGGGGTCGGTACTGTCCGCGACTCTTTTCCTGCTGCATATTAATAATCTGCTTGGACCCGGTATCTTTGGGTACGCAGACGACAGCACAGTAACGGATAGATATCTGTCATATGCAAAAGCTAGTAGGGGCGATATTCAGTCTTGTCGAGAGGCCATGGTTGGTCGCTTGAACGAGGCTCTCAATGCAGTGTCCGATTGGGGCGAAGCCAATCTAGTGTCGTTCAACGCCACCAAAACACAGGCGTGTTTGTTTTCCGCTAAACGGAGTCCATTCCATCTGACTCCGACTTTCCGGGGTGTGTCTGTGGAAATTTCCGACAACCGACAGCTCCTGGGTGTTGAGCTATCAACCAATCTCAACTTTGGACAGTACATCGAATCAAAAGCCAAGACTGCTGCAAAAAAACTTGGAATCCTCTCGAAGGTCAAGCGGTACTTCACTTCAAGGCAGTTGCTTCAATTATATCAAGCACAAGTCCGATCTTGCATGGAGTACTGCTGCCACCTCTGGGATGGATCAGCCAAATACCAACTGGCTGCTTTGGATTCGGTGGAAAAACGGGCAAAGAGACTAATTTGTGATCCGCAGTTAATTGAGGCTAAGCTGCAGAGCCTCGAGCATCGGCGTAGGGTTGCGCGTTTGTCGGTTTTCTACAGGTTGCACTTCGGAGAGTGTGCGAAGCAGTTGCACGACCTCATTCCGCCGGCCCCTTTCCGCCATCGGGAGACGCGATCCGGGCGAGCGCTTCATCCTTATGTCGTGGATCTTCCAACTATCCGCACGAGCCGCTTTGGCTCGACTTTTATAATGCGTACGGCTAAGGAGTGGAATGCGTTGCCTGCGAGTGTGTTCCCTGATCAATATAATCTGGATGCCTTCAAGGCTAGAGTGAATAGGCTGTTCCTAGACAGGCATGCTCCATCATAGACCGCATCGTCACTTACCACCAGGTGAGGTGGCGGTCAAATGCCTGGCTAGTAGAGTAATAAAAAAAAAAAAAAAATCCTTTTGAGCCAGTCGTTGATTGCTTTGTGAGCTTCAGCCTTTTTGGCATTTTTAGCCTATTATTTTGACCTCTAGCAGGATCGGTTGACGTTTTCAAATTCTGGCAGTATCTGGCAGGATAGCAATATAAAATAGCAGATTTTGGCAGTATAGCCACAGCAAACCAGTGGAAAGTTGGTAACCGACAGCCAAACTATCTACCTGTCACTCTAGTGCTGGTCAGAATTCGGTATGTAAAGTAAAACCTAAGCTATGCCGATTCTAAAACCATTTCGAGATTTTACATTAAGAAACCTTATTTTCTTATTTAAAACTCTTAAAATTATAAGATGGTGGATATTTTAACAATAATACAAAAAATACTTGACATTCATTTAACCTCTAAATGAGACGTCATATCAGAGGCTGAATGGGTTTAAATCCGAAGTCTTTGGTAAATAAAAACAAACGTCATATAAACGTCAATGGCAACGTAAGGGTTGTCAGATATAATTTTTTTTCGCGATTATGGGGAAAAATTTGGTATCTGGGGAAATGAAATTGTTGGAAAAAATTATCAAAGTGGAGAATTTCGAATGATTTCTAAATCAGTTTTCAAAAAAATATAACTAAGGTGTTCTGCTATTTATAGCCTGACTAACAATCATAGTTCGATATCTGTGCCTTTCAGTAGGTAAGCAAAGTGATGTCTATGGTTTTGTGCAGTTTTGGGGAGACAGTCAAAACGTATCATTTTGGGGGATAAAAATATGGAATTTGGGGAAATTTCTGAAATCACATCTGGCAACACTGAGTTCTAATGTCAATGGAGTGACTTTCTTTTTCTTAATTATTTTACGCAAAGCAAAGAGTTTGAACTATTCAATCTCTAATATGACGGCATCACGAGAAAAACTTAGAAAAATTATAAAAAATTAACTAAATACCGTATCCCGTATTTATTGAGGTTCATAATGTTGTTAATAAATTGACGTATTTATTTGTGTAAGGGACAGAGTCAACCATGGAGACAGACCATAATTCTGAACAACATTTTCAAAGAAACTTTTCTCGGAAATTAAAAATATTCGATTTCTCATTCGAAATTGGCAGTATGTTCGGAAGTTTTGTATGGAACGTCAAATTTTTTCATTTCCGAGAAATGTTTCTTTTAGAAAGTTGTTCAAATGATGGTCTGAGTCCATGGTTT
Organism: Blastobasis lacticolella; assembly: GCA_905147135.1. NCBI lineage: Eukaryota > Metazoa > Arthropoda > Insecta > Lepidoptera > Blastobasidae > Blastobasis > Blastobasis lacticolella. The sequence continues at coordinate 10,450,646 of LR990045.1, forward strand.
TAGTTTAAGGGTCCCCGTCCCTTACACCGTATAAAGAAATGTTCACACCACCCGCTCGAAAATGGTCAGTTATATGTCATGTAACTCTAACTATATAGCAAATCATTATAGCCCTCTGTCTAGGGGCAATAATATTGTACTGAATTTCATTATAAACCCGCTGGTCAATAATGACGTTTGAATTTAGAACCGCGTCCACATATTATTTAGTATTTACTACGACCGCAAATTAAAATTAGTATGAAAACTTATCATTGAGACCTGCACCAAAAAGAACTTTATTCAAAAATAGAACTGACCACCAAGAGTAAAGAACAAAAAAAAAAGAAAAAAAGGCGCGAACACCTACTGCATCGTTGCATTGCTACGAACAAAGAAATACAAAACTACAAACATAAACTCGAATGAAATGTATGGGACAGCAGATATTTTTTTCGCAATTTCGATATTGGTCCCGTAGAAAAAAGTTTTTCAGTTTGACGGTCTGAAGCACCCCTTTAGGTAAAGTGTCCCATTTAATTTTACACCCTGTATAAGGTCTAACAAAATTAGCTGAAACTATTTTAAGGGGATGATCAGACCATCAAATGGAAAAACTTTATCTAAGATATCATTATCGAAATCGCGAAAAAAAAACAGCTTTCCCATACATTAGAGTCGAGTTCTGGTGACCGTCAGGATGTCTGGGCCAATCATATTCGATTCGATCGGCATATTCGATTTTTAAGCTATGCACGATTTAGTACCTCATCATCTCAGCCGATAGACGTCCACTGCTGGACATAGCCCCCCCCCCCCCCAAGGATCGCCATAACGACCGGTCCTGCGCTGCCCTCATCCAACGGATTCCCGCCGCCTTCACCAGGTCGTCGGTCCACCGAGTGGGGGGCCTACCCACGCTGTGCTTTCCGGTACGTGGTAGCCACTCGAGAACTTTTCGGCCCCATCGGCCATCGGTTCTACAAGCAATGTGCCCTAACTCTTTCCGTTTGAAATTTGTATGGTGGCCATCTTGGACGCCCCGAAAATCTGACCAGGGTTCTCTACAATATTAGTTCAGGGCCCATGACCCTAACTGTCATAGTTTCCGCGGGCCGTTGACCCCGACGGTCAGGAGTCGACCTTCCGAAGGTTTTCTGGTATGGCTCGGACATGGCCCTATACACCCTCCAAGTTTCGTTACTCTACTCCGACGGGATCTATGAGAACAATGACTGTCATCTCTGGTATCTGGTCTATAGTTGAGTGTCTGGTCCATACAAAACTGCTGTACCTACTCGACTCAAATGTATGGGACAGCTGATTTTTGTTCGCGTTTCCTGAGGTAGGCCCCATTATGAAAGTTGTTCAGTTTGATGGTCTGAGTTCACCCTTTCAGTTTGCGGAGGGCTGTCCCTTACACCCCGTACTTTCTTAAATTGATATTAAAAGTTCGATTTTCGATTCACAACGGATCAACAACTGTAGTAAGCGGAACGGCAACGTTGTATTGACCTCCATCGGCCAATCACGGAGGAAGTAATAAAGTGCTTCATCCTGATTGGTCCGTTTGAATCAGATCAACATTTAAAGGAGCGGATTTGTATATTGGAGCCACATTTGACAAGCGTTATTGGTAGTCAAGTCACATGACAAAAATGCCAAATGTTGATCCGTTCGGAGCCACATCAGTATGAGAAAAAGCGTAATGGATCAACATAAGGCCTCCAGATCAACATTTGTTTTTGGATCAACAATTAACTGATCTTACGTCTCGAAAGATCAACATTTACCGTGTTTATATATACAGGGTGTTTCATAATACATGTATAAAGCCGTGAACTGGGTGGAGTGCTAAACGTATTAAAATGATAGGTACAATTCTTTATTTCGTGCGTGGAATAGTTACCGAGAAAATGACTATCGAACTTTTTCTTTTTCAATGTCGATAATCACATTTTGAAAACGAAAGATCGCATCTCTAGAAATCAGTTGTAATAGATCACTCAAGTTCATAATCAGGTCAATCAACTGAATAATACAATTTTACCAGTTACAGATAGGATATAGGTTTTGTCCCTTTAAGTCTTTTCTACCTACCGTTTCATATGAGTTTTAAAATTCAATCTAAAGATCACTATGATCAATACCTCAAGTGGCTGGTTAATAAAATTATTATTACAAGCAGCTCGTGAGCAGTCCGGCACAAAAACAAGACATTTCGATGTTTGTTTCTACTTTAATTTATTTGTTTTTTATTGCCTTCAACACAATGTTGCACCTAGGTACATAGTCTTCAAACTAATTGCGAAAACACAATAAACATTAGGCATAGGCAAAAAAGTTACAGCTTGATTTCGCGTCTGCGCCATATCTTCTATTGTACTAGGCAGTCATGACTGAAGCAGGTGGACTATGCACGGGATACTGATATAACAGCGTGTCCATAAAGTACATTAACTAGATTTTAATATTTTTGGAAAGTGCAGCAAAACTACACGATATTGTTGTTATACTTTATTGTCTATTTTTTCACTCAGTCTACATCCTGTTGAATGCATGTGGTGAGCCTTAGCACAAGTTTATGCATTTCTCGTTGAACTTTTCCGCCAGCTCCGAAATAAGGAAAGACGTCATTTCAGTACATATCTAATAGTAATGATTAAATTCTACTCATGTATGAATCCAAGAAGGTGAATATTTAATTTGAAAAGCTGAAAAAATACCTAGCAACACTATTTACGTACTAGGTACGGTCAGGAGACCCGGTTTTACCATTTCGTCAATTTACTAGCAACAGACGCTACGATTTGCCTTGAGCCGACCAATCATCAGTTGCAGTCGATACTAATCCTTACAAAGTACAAAATAAAGCAGCTTTTGGGTTAATACGGATGCGCGGGAATGCCGTCCTTGGTCGGACGTCCGACCACGTATTCCGCACTCAAATGCGACTATTTTATCCTGCGTAAGGATTAGTATCAACTGCAACTAACGGTTGGTTGGCTCCAGAAAAAGGGGAACGTCTGTTACTAGTTTTTAGTGTCAACAACGCTTAAGAAACAAATATGTACCTAGTGGCCTAGTGGCAGTACAATTACTTGTTTTATGCTACGCAGTGATAGTCCACCTGAAGGCAAGCGTTAACCGTCGCCCATTATATCTACGATTTAAGCATTTAGGTTGCAGGCAACAAAAATGCAGAACAGCAGATGCGTTGTCACTGTGAGAATTAAGATGAAATGCGTCATGCCTGTATTTGCACTGGCTTATTTTATGGACACCCCACGTACTAGGCGCACTATTAAGGAGGTCTAAATTATCCGTTTTGTATTTTTTGGTTTGAGGGTTCTGTACAAAAAAATATTGTAATCAATTATGATTTTAATTCAAAAGGTTCACTCATAGTTTTTACGAAAGTGCACCACCACCTAACTAATAGCAAAGT